>PVJH01016178.1:0-50111 GCA_004026705.1 Nesogale talazaci
TTTGGATCCCACCCTCTCCACCCTACCATTTTAAAGACCTCTTACTTTCTCCATCTATGATGTTCTTAATGTCCTCCACACCTATCTGGTCAAATCTATTCTTTATATGGTCTCTAAATTCAGGTGGCGTGTATTTAAGGTTGCGTTTTGTCTTTCATGAGCTGTTTATGCTACAGCTTCAAGTTGCACTTGAATTGGTGCATTTGATGAGCTGTGGTGTGGGTGGAAAACACTGTATAGATCACGACTGCCAGAAGAATGGACACAATCTGTCTTTGGAAGAAGCACAGCTAGAACCGCATTTGAAGCCAGACAAGGGATACTTGGTTTCATGTACTTTGGACGTGCTATGAAGAGAGACACGTCCCTGGAGCAGAACACCATGCTTGGTAAAGTAGAGTGTCAAGGAAAAGGAGGAAGGCCCTCAACGGGATGAATTGACGCCTGAGCTGGGCAGTCATCTCAAACACCGTGACAACCATGAAGGTGGTGCCGGAGGGGGAGGTGTTTCATGCTGTTGCACATAGGCTGCTAGGAGTGAGGACCAACTAGATGGCACCGAACAGCAACAAAAATGATCACTACCCAGGCCATTACAGAGACACCTGAACATTCAGTCTCATTTGAAGATGTGTGTCTGGGGAGGCAGGAAGGAGTTTTATTGCATCTCATAAAAAGTCTTGCACAGCAGGCTTTTAAAATCTAGAGGCTGAATGAAACCACTATTCTAGGTCCGATGAGAATTATTGTCTATGATTCTTTTAAGGTCCTCTCTACTTCAAGGCAGGGACTATGTTTATTTGAATTACTTTCTTTAATAGTTAATATAGCTGAACTATAAACTCTTATAGGGAGGGACTTGATAATAACAACACTCACCTGTGTATCTGCAGTTGCCTGGTCTGTTGTAGATGCTGGATAAATATAAATGGATTCAGGAAAGAATGCGGGAATGGAGGACACTGCCCAGGAGAAAGTATTTCATTCATGCTTCACGTGGTGACAGTTTGACACTCATCTCCTCTCTCTGCTTTGACCAAAGACCTCTCTCAGGCATATATCTGTTCTCCTGCCATCAGTAGCTTCTGCTAAACTAACATCAAAATTCTCTGAGGATGCTCCACCTCTGAAAACATATTCATTCCTGAAGAATAAAACAAGAAGGTAATTTGAAGAAGAGATAGAGCTTCCAGCATTATTTTAGTCAATGATTTTTTTGGTAAGGTACTTCATTGCTAAGTTTTCAGTCTGTGGCTTGGCAATCAATCTGTATAGATGAGAAAGCATCTCCGTGTTCATGGTGGGGGAGGGGACCCTTACTTTCCATGTATGTAAGCAGGTTAAGATCCATACGCTATAGACAATTGGTTTTTGAACAGGAACAACCCACATGTATCGCAGAATTCTTCTTTGTGATGTTACCGTGGAGACATGTTTGTGCATCCATGCACTCGCTGGGCAGGATGGAACTGAGATGGGGTGGGGATTGCATAATAAAGGACAACTAATTGAAGACATAAATGTCCCAGATTTGCAAGAGAACCAATTGGCAAGACTTTTTAGATCCTTGGGAAATTTTAGACTCTGACAGCTGTAGCAAAGTTTTCTTGTCCCCTAGAATTCTGAATTTTGTCTTCTCACTCCCATATCACCTTCCCTGCTCCTAGCAGTCCTTGGCTCTGCTTAATGAAAAAAGTTGTTTCATTTTATTTTGTTTAAGCCTTAAAGCCAATTTGCCCAACTGAAAGTTGGGATTGAGTTAAAAACCTATTTATAAGAGTTAAACGTTCTGGTTTTTCACATCCAATTGATGGAAAGATGGGTCCACAAAAATTGGGAGTCATTCTGAAACATCTGGAAGGGTTTCCCTTCTGGAAGGACAACTACAAGACTTGGTGGGCCTCACTTTCCCTCCAGGGAAAAGTGGTGAGAGGAGCACGGAGACATTATATGAAGCTTGGCGCTTAGTGAAGCCTTTGGCTTGTGTCTGGGGGAGTCTGCTTCTTCCCATTCCAGGAGCCATGGTGCTCGTCCACTCATGAGGCAGCAGACGAAATTCTGGGAGCCCTAGAATTAGCCACTATACTCCTCTGAATCACTCTCTGAACTGTAAAATAAAAGGATTAAACCAGATTAGTCACATTCTTTTCTTTTGAAGTGAGGAAAAAAGAACTGGGTTTAAACAAAATCTTGCATGTAAAGTGCTATTGAAAACAAGCAAACAAACAGAGCTGGTCTGCTTCAGACTTGGAACAATGGACAGAACTGTGTTTCCTCTCATCATGTCCACACCTCCTCTTTCCCCTTTAGTCTGTTTCCAGGTCCTCTCTAGGGCTAAAACCTGGGGTGAAAGCTACCGGATTGGATCACTTCTCAGTCAGCAGTTCTAAATACCAGCTTCTCGGTAGGAAAAAGATGAGGTTTCTACTCTTAAAAATGTACAGTCTCACGGGCTGAGCCCCGGTGGTGTAGTGGTTGTGTGTGGGACTGTGGCCCACTGGTTTGGCGGTTCAAATCCAGCAGCAGCTCTCCAGGAGCAAGGCTGGACCTCCTACTCCCACCAGAGGGCAGTGACGCCCCCCCCCCCAATGTAGTCTCAGAAATCCACAAGGGCATTTCTATTGTGTCCTACAGAGTCCTGATGAGTCAGAATCGATGACAATGTGCTTGGGTTTTGATTTTCAAGGGCAAATGAGCTGGAAAATGTTTAATGTGAGCAGAATGAGGCTAACGTGCTCATTACTGTGGTGTAACTACTGGCACCATGTCTGAATCCAAGTTACCTCCATCACATCACTGAATGTATCTAGGAATAATGTGACATATAGGGAACTATAAAATGATGAGCATTTATTACATTTGCTTTAAATATAAACTTATTTAATCACTTCTGAGGAACATTCTGGATGTACTTTACCAAAGACACATTTGTTCATACTTCTGACATTCAGTGTTCTTCACAACACTATAATTTAAATGTGTCTAATGTTCTTCATTCTTCTTTTTCATTGTCTGTCTTTGTATGTAGATGAAAAGACCATGGCTAGCATCAGCAACACCTTAGGTCTTTGACTACTAGTGCTCAAGCCTTCTGCACCTCTGGCAAGCAAGTTTTCTACATCTGTCTAATGCATGCTGTTAGTGAGGCTTCCTCCAATCTCGTGGTCATTTTATTTTTCATATAGTTCAACTTCTTTGATTATTCATTCAGGATAAAGATTGAATAAGTGTGGTGAAAAGACACAACTGTGGTGCACCCCTTTCTCAACCTTAAACACAAAGTGTTCCCTTACTCTGTTTGAACTACTTCCTCATGGTCTGTATACAGTTTCCACACGTGTGCAATTAGGTGTTCTGAAATCCCCATTCGTTGAAATGTTTCCATAACTTTTTATGATTCATCCAGCCTTCACAAAGCCAACAAAACACCAGGAAACATCTTTCTAGTATTCTCTACCTTTAGCCAAGATCCAGATGATATCAGGCATGATATTCCCTGGTTCATAATCGCTCTTGAATCTGGATCAAATTTTTGGCAGTTCCTTGTTGATGTCTTGCTGTATCCAGTTTTAAATAATCTTTAGCAAAATTTGCTTGAGTGTGATAGTGACGGATATCAGCCCTAGCGACTAACTCCCACATGCTGGTCATTCTTTGAAATTTTGGGAGTAATAAACGTTTTGCCCATAGACGCTCTCGATAGTCCATAGTCTGAAACTGATCAGCCCTGTGATCAGGATGCATGGATAATTCATAGTTGGAAACAGAAAAGGACAGGAGTTGGAAAGCATGGCCTTGGCGATAGAAATGATGCTGCAGAGTTGATGATGGCATTCTACAAGACTTCAGATGTGTTCATCTTAAATTCATGCTTTTCTGCAACATAAACAATTACTACTATTCAGGTGAACTTGGCTGGCTGGAATATTCAGAAATCCCATCAACTAAATCTGTGGAAAGAGACGATGGAGAACATGTCATTTGTCAGAACAAGGCCAAGTGCTGACTGCAGGACAGACTAACTTCTCAGATGTAAGTTCTACGCAAATCTCATAATATTTCATATGTTGAGGCTGAAAAAATTGAAGAAATTCCCTGAAAACTAGAATAGGACTTTAAATATATCCCACCTAAATTTAGTGACCATCTCAAGAACAGAATCGGCACACCGAATATCAGCGACCAAAGACCAACAAGTTGTGGGATAACATTACATATGGGGGCAAAGAGGTCATTAGTAAGATGGGAAAGGAAAAACATAAAAGACCAAAATGGACGTCAGAAGAAAGGATGAAGCTTGCTCTTGAGCACAGAGTAGCTAAAGTGCATGGAAGAAATGGTGACGCAAGAGTTGGACAGCAGATTTCAAAGTTAAAAAGGAAAAAGTAAAGTATAATGTGTAACAAAAGATGCAACAATCTACAGTTAGATCGTTTTGGTTGGAAAACAAAATGGTTAGAACATGCTTGGCATTTCTCAGGTTGAAAGAACCAAAGGAAAAATGGTAGCCTTAAGATGTAAGATTAAAGGGCAACACATCTACAAATGTCCTTGACACGATGGATGGATGGCTTGTGATAAGAGTTGTACGAGCCCCCAATAAAATGATTTAAAGAAAAGAAAGAACAAAAGACTTCTGTGGCTTGCGGTTGTTTTATCTACAGGCACCCAACTCAGTGCTGGCCAGTAAGAAATAAACATCATCAATGGAGTGGGTGCTGCTGGGAAAGGGTAATACTGATGAAATGCTGTCCGTCATAGTTCGCTTTCAGAAAAAAGCACCATTGGGGCCACTCCAAAAAGAAAACGGGGAAGCCAGTTATCTTTGAGATGATTGTTATTTTCCTCGGACTCCATGTGGGCACAGTAGCACTGTTCTCCAGAGAGTTCTTCTGGCTGTTCTCTTTTGGAAGTAGATCACCAGGCATTTCTTCCAAGGTTCTCTGCGTGGCTTCAAACCTCCAAGCAAATTTGGTTACAGCAACTGAAAACACGTAACCATCCGGACACCCCAGTGACTCTAAACTCGAATAGGGAAGGAAGTACTTAGCAAATCATAGATGGTCTGAAGGGTCAGGTCCTCGGCCGCTCCTCTGGCAGCCACCAGCAGATTACTGCAAACATGTTTGCTACAGCCTGTGCCACAATCAGGGGCACTCAGATCGTCACCATAGCAAACGTGGCTCTTGAAATCCAGGGACCAGGAAGTCACACCCAGGGCCAGGGTATATCTGTTTGATTTGCATGGGCAAAAATGGATGTCTCGATTCCTGCTTCTCTGTACCCAGAAAGCTGGGGACGGGCAGCAGAGCCCTGCCAGCAGTGCCGCAAAAGTCAAAAGTCCCAGGTATCAAAGGGCATGTTTGCCAAGAAACAGCCCTCCTATTTGAAAGGAGGTAGAAGAGCGTGTGCGCTATGGATTCTGACACATCAAAAAGAGCAATAGAACGAGAAGTCGATGGGGACGATAGTTCGGTGTCTCACTGTGCTCCTAAAGTGACAGTGAGATGATAGAGATCACTTACAACCTGCTTCTGGCACAAATTAGGGAACTGAGACACAAGGGTGACAGGACTTGCAGAAGCCAGAGCTCGCCCGAGGAAGAGCTGGATAAAAAGCCTTTGACATTTAGTCATGCTTTGCATCCATCACACCAACTCCTCTCAAAGGCAGGGACGGAGAGTCCTGAGGGTCGCTGGGACCTTTTCAGGAGGCTTATGCAGTTAAACCCACGCCCATGTCAATAACATGATGCTTGAGCCCTTTTTGCTGTGTTGACATTTGTAATTCGGGTTTCATAGCAATGGTGGGTAAAACTATGGATCAAAGCAATGATAACAGATTGTACAGTCATTGATGTACACGTCACCACACACACACACACACACACACACATACACACACACGTTTTCCTCAAGAAAAGAAAAGCTATTAATTTCAACAGTCCAGGATGAGGCTGTACAAATTGGTAATTGTATTAAATAGCAATACTTTAAGAAGTGTTCTGTGTAACAAAAGGGGGTAAATATATCATTTCCTCCTGCTGAGCTGCAAAGTATCACGGTTCTCTCTGGGTAAAGCACTTGGGCAATTCTCCGAGTGCTGAGCTGAACTGGCCACTTTTGCAGGGAACATTTCTCTTCTGCGTGAAAGAGTGAATGACAAAGAATGCTTCTTCAGACATTTGGCAGGCATTTTCTCAAAAAGGAACAAAGTGAGAGTGCCACTTCCAGGGAAACAACGGAGGGGATTTGTTGCCAGTGATCAGACTTGAGCTTTCAAGTGAAAATTAGACATTTTGGAAAGCGTGTATCTACCACTGCGGTGCTTGACAGCTTGCTAATACTTGCAGACTTTGCTGATGAGATTGAGGCTGATACTCACAAATATTATTAAAATCCTTTTTTGATATTGTCTCATGATGCTAACATTTCAAAGATGTTCATGACCTGATGGACCAGTAGTTTCCAATGACTGAGGCATGGGGTTACAGAATCACACCTGGGTAAAGGATTCATTCTAGTGCGATAGTAAGCCAATGGGTTTTTAGCCTAAATGAATACAAAAAGCTCGTGAATTTGCTGTCAGAGTCCACATTGCAACTAACCTTTAAGAAACTTGTTAAGTTTGGGTGCGGCATCGATAAACAAGTATTCATAATTATCTACAAAGATCTTTCTCCTTTTTCCAATAACATATCTACAGGACCCTGGGTTTTCTTCATAGCATTCGACCAAAACAACATATTGCAGCATACTGCTCCTAATGCAGGAGCAGATAGGAAAATCTAGTTATCTTCTATGAAGCCAGAGCTTGAAAAGATTTTACCAAAATATCAACAACAACAACAACAACAAAAAACACAATGTCCGTCTTCTGAAGCATTTTGTTAATGTACAATGCATTTATCACTGCTGTTTTGAGATCATTTAAGTCCATAAACCTCTATTGGTCCTTTCCACTCACACACATTTGAACAGGATGAAAGGGTCCTGAGACTTAAGGCTTGAGAGTCACGGCATTACGCCATTCTGGCTTCCAGAAAGTGGCGCTTCTTTCCCCTGGACCAGAATGCCTCCGGTAGACTAATGCTGTCACTGTTTTATTTTTAAACCCAACCTGCCCTCTTCCTACACAACTGCTGAGAAGAAAACAGAAAAAGAACGATAGCTCTTCTGAATCAAAGGACCTGGAATAAAAAGAGGAAGCCAGAGACGATAAGCAGGGACTTCATCTGGTAATCAGAGACCAAGTGTGATGCAGGCTCTCCTCTCCCAAGAGCCGGGTAAAAGTGGCTGCTTTCTTTCTTTCGTTTCATTGGCTAGACCTCACACCTATCCACTCACGGACAGCCCAGTCTCACCCCCCAGGTCGACTGCCGCCAACAGATGTTAGCAGTTAAGTGCTCAACTGCTAATCTAAAAGTTGGAGGTTCGAGTCCATCCCAGGCATCTTGAGAGGCCTGGTGATCGACTGAAAACGCGGCCGTTGAAGCCCCTTTGGCGTTCTGGCAAACACCATCCTAGGGAAAGAGCTGTTGTGTTCCAGGACCACCAAAGAACTAAGATGATGGGCCAGCCCTGAGCCCGAACCCTCGCGCTGGTGCGGGCTCCCACTCCCTTTGCGATGACCGCGCAGGGAGCGGTACCAGGAGGCTGTGCCCGAGTCTCCCCAGTGACTGCGACTTAGGGGTGAGAGCGAAGGGGAAGAGGTCTGCACATTCTTGGGCAGATCACGTGCGGGAAGCAGCCAGGAGACCGTTTCTCCAGTAGGAGACAGGACCGCCTGAGCGATCTTTCTCTTCTGAGCCCGTGCGCACCTATTGATTCCACGCGCTGGTCCCCCATAAATTAGAACGGGCATGCCTTCCAGTTGCTCCACAGCTATGTGGATGGTGAAATAGGCTCCCTGGTACTTCATGTTCACGGAGTGCAGTGTCTCGTGCCACAGAAGCACGAAGAAGATGCATCATCGGTGCTGAGAACGCCCGAGAACCACCCCTACCCCCCACCGCCGGCGGCTGAGTGGTCTGGGCATGCTGCAGTCTTTAATTAGGCAGCTCCCTCCACTCGTCCGGGGCATGCACAGCAACCCGATGCACAGCTCCTGCTGCAGCATGCCCTGCTCGCCACCCGGAGCGAGCAGCCGGTGCTGGTGGGCATGACACAGCCAGCTCCCGTCTCTCCCCTCTCGGGAAGATGCAAGGCAGTACGTAGCTTTCTTGTGCTTTGGTGAAAAACACTCTGGATTTGAGATAACACTGGGCTCCCTATGGTATTCAGCGGCTCATTTTTCAAAAGAAAATCGCCAGGCCTTTGTGAGGTGCCTCTGGGTGCACTGAAGCTCAGAGGTTTGGGTTATTGGCTAAGTAAAACTGTTAGGTTTATCCAGAAGATATCTATACCTTGGTCCTTGGCTCCGCCCAAGAAAGAATTCGTGCCGAAGCCTGGTTTGTGATCCAAGGGAGTTTTATGAAAGTTAGAAGGAGTTTCAGGTTTACACAGGCACCCACAGGGTATCCCCCTTTCTCCTTGCCCGCCCTACACTGTATCCCAGCTGCTGGGAAAGAGCATGTGCCAGAGAAAAACCTTTGGCCTTTTCAATTCTTCGCTGCAGAGGCATGGTTGACGACCCTGGTTGAGCCCATAGACGGAATTGAATTCACCTGGCCTAGGTAGGCCAATCCAGGTGCAACCCTCCTGGCCGGAAGCTGGAACTTCCAAGTACTGCTGGAAGCTGGAACCTCCAAGTACCACTGTTTCCTGGCCGATAGCTGGAACTTACCGATATGCACAGTGGACGCCCTTTTCCCTATACTACTCTACCCAACAAAGCCATTTGCACATGAAGGAATCGGCACCAACCCAAACCAAAAGGTAAGTGCCATTGAGTCCACTCTGACTTATCGTGAGCTTTTGGGAGCAGAGTAGACCTGCCCTTTGGGGTTTCCGAGACTTTGAACCTTCACAGGAGCAGACAGCCTCCTCCTTCTGGTGGTGGGTGACTGTGGGTCAGCAGCTTAGTGGGCAGTCTACCCACTACATGACCAGGCCTCCCTAAGGAATCACAGGGCATGTTCAACGCCTGTTTCCATCACTGACAACCACACCTGAGGCAAGTCTGGAGTTCTCTCATCTGGAAAGTCAGGGGTTGTGAGGTAGGAGGAAACCCTTATTGAAATGGCATTCAGGTCTGTTCAAGGACTCAGTGACAGGTAAAGGATGAACACTATTGCTTTCTTCCATCTCCCACACTATGTTAGTTCGGGTAGACTAGAGAAACAAAATCATAGACATGCATATGGATATAAGGAAAAGGCTTATATACAAGAAAACATCCCAGCCCAGTCCAGTTCAAAGTCATAAGTCTGATATTAGCCCATATGCCTGATATCAGTCTATAAAGTCTCCTTCCGACTCACAGGCCAGTGGGTGCAGAGTCTCCCCATGGCTCCTCGCTTTCAGGGCTCAGGGTCCATTAACCACATCCAGTGGTGGCAGAAGCAACTCAGCGCTGGCAGGACTCTCCATGTGGCT
Organism: Nesogale talazaci; assembly: GCA_004026705.1. NCBI lineage: Eukaryota > Metazoa > Chordata > Mammalia > Afrosoricida > Tenrecidae > Nesogale > Nesogale talazaci. The sequence goes on from PVJH01016178.1 coordinate 9,537, forward strand.
TTGTCACCTTCAGAGGTCTGGTTCCATCAGGGCAAGGTAGTATGGCTTCTCTTCCAGCTCCTTCAGCTCCTACGTCACTGCCATCTTGTCCATAATTCATCGTCTCTGAGACTAACTCCCAACAACTGGGGAGATAGCTTCTCATCTCCATGAAGGAAATAGCGCGAGACTTCCCAGAAGTCTCAGGAGAAAGCCATGCCCACACGGAGGCTTCATTGGCTACTCAATGGCCATCTCCAGATGAACAGGCCAGACTCCACCCCTGCATCTCGATCATGAAGTTCACATAAGCACATGACCGCCACACAAGTCTAGCTTGGGGAACTTTCTACCACTATCCTCAGCCAATATCTAGTCTTTAAAGAAGTCATGGAACACACAGCTTGATAAATCGAACATTCTCCTCTCATCTCCTCTGCCTTCCTGTGCTCCATGCCTCTGGATTTTGAGAATTTCAAATTCATCTTCCAGGCAAGTTCTCTAAAAACAAAAACAAACCCACCCCCAATCTCACAGCCATGGAGTCCAGGCTGACTCATAGTGCGCAGCCTGTGGGTTCCTGAGACTGTAAGTGTCCACTGAAATAGAAAGCCCAGCCTTTCTTCTGAGAAGCAGCTGGTGGTTTCAAACCGCTAACCATGCGGATCAAAGCCCACAGGATCACCACTCCACCACCAAGGCTCTCCAAAAGTAATGGTAAACACAGGAGACAATTGTCATAAAGCAATGGGCACCCATGTGTCCACACTTGGCAGGGCCTCCCGGGTTTCTCTAACTTCAAGCTGATCCTCAGACATGTTGGTCCACGTTGGTCCTCCAGAAGTGTGCAACACAATCTCCTCTGCCAGCTGTCTTGAATTAAAATGGAGGAGGACAATATGCAGAACTAGACGGCCCCGAGCCCCGTTGCTGATATCTGCTATTCGAGGGGTAGTGGGCCCCTGAAAGATTTGCTCACATCTTGGAACCTTAATTTGGGGACAAAAAAAAAAGGGGGGGTGAGGCGGATCTTTCTTGGCTATGCGGGTCAACAGTGCAGCAATTGTGTGCGATCCGGACCCCACCCCACTGAGGCAAAACTCTAAGGGTATGCAAAAGAACCGCAAGGGCAGCATAGCAATGAAATCCTCAGGGAATTTGGGGGCCAGGACATGGCAACCCATCAGACTCAACCAGAAAATACTCCTAAAAATCACCAAACAGACCTTGAGCTCTTTATAGGCTTTTCTTTTTTTTGTCCTTGGGCTTTCTTTGGTTGTAGCTTTGTTGCTTTGTTTCCACTCCGTCTTGTTTTTTGTGCATACTGTTATCTCTGTAGGTCCACCTAGACAAGATAATCTGGGTCAACAATCTGGAGGAGAAAACAACTGGACTGATGGTTGCGGGTGGGCATGGGAGAGGGGGAAGTGGGGGGGGGGCAGGAAGGAAGTGGGTATTACTAAACCCAGGGACAAGGGAATAGAAAATGATCCAAAATCAGTGGGAAGGAGGGTGTAGGAGGCCTGGGAGGGCTTGATCAAAAGCAATGAAACCCAAATGAAGGCTGAACATGATAGTGAGACGAGCAAAGTCAAAGGAAACAGAGGAAAGAACTAGGAGGCAAAGGGTATTTATAGAGGTAAAATATTATGATGGGAAAATAGATCTATGTACATATATTTATAGGATTAGTATTAAGTTGGCAGATGAACATTGTGCCTCTACTCAAGTATTCCCTCAATGCAAGAACACTTTGTTTTATTAAAGTGGCATTCCATGATGCTCACCTTCCTGACAGGATCGCTGAAGACAAAGTGGATGCATAAGCAAACGTGGTGAAGAAAGCTGATGATGCCTGAATATCTAAAGATATAGTGTCTGGGGTCTTAAAGACTTGAAAATAAACAAGCAGCCATCTAGCTGAGACTCGACAAAGCCCATATGGAAGAAGCACATCAGCTGGTGTGATCAGGTATTGATAGGATCAGGTATCAGGCATCAAAGACCAGAACTACAAATCACATCATTCAAATGTACAAATGTGCTTTCACAATGAGTGTATGTATGGATTGTGATGAGTTGTACAAACCCCCAATAAAATGATTTATTTTTTTTAATTATATCATTATGAATGAGGGGGAGTGTGGAGTTGAGACCCAAAGCCCATCTGGAGGCAGTTGGACAGCCCCTTATAGAAGGGTCATAGGGAGGAGATGAGCCAGCCAGTGTGCAGTATAGTACCAATAAAACACACAACTTTCCTCTAGTTCCTTAATGCTTCCTCCCCACTCCATTATCATGACCACAATTCTATCTTACAAATCTGGCTGTGGGTAGATAGATAATAGCATGTACTTGAGTACATAGATAAGAGCTGAAAACACTAGGACTCCAGCACAGATAAACCCCTCAAGGTCAATATTGAGAGTAGCCATACCAGCAGGGGAAGGGGAAGGTGGGGGGGGGGAAATAAGGGGAAATCAATCACAATGATCTATAACTCCCTCCCAGGGGGATGGACAACAGAAAAGTAGGTAAAGGGAGACATTGGCCCATGTAGGACATGAAAAATAATAAAATTTGTAAATTATCAAGGGTTCATGAAGGAGGGAAGATAGGGGGAAGGAGGGAAAAAATGAGGAGCTGATCCCAAGAGCTCAAGTAGAAAGAAAAGATTCTGAGAATGATGACGGCAACAAATGTACAAATGTGCTTAACACAATGAATGGATTGATTGTAATGAGTTGTATGAACCCCGAATAAAATTATTTAAAAAAACAGCTCTCTCTTTGCACATATAATTAAGTGAACTCTCTTGAGATAAGATCATCCTGGATTACCTAGGCAGTCCCTAAATCCAATCATAGTGTCCTTATAAGCAGGATACACGGACACAGAAAGAGAACACCTAGCGAAGATGGAGGTTGAACTTGGACTTAATCAGTCCTAAGCCCAGGCATGCTTGGAGTCACTGGCAGCTGAAAGAGGCAGAGGAAAATTCATCCTTTGAGTTTTCAGCTAGAACATGGCCCTGCTGACACCTTCCTTTGATACCTCTGACCTCCAGAACTGTGAGAGTGTGAGTTTCTATTGCACAAAACCACCACGTTGGTGTTAATTTGTTTGGCCACTCTAGAAAACACATACAGAATGTGCTCCCTGAGCAGCGACAGAGCTCAGAGTCATTCTGTACAGGATGTGTCTGCTTCCTCTGTGTGAAGATTTGCCTGAACGGCAGTTTCAGTCATTCAGTCAGCAGCCAACCAAACAGGGTAGTGGCTGAGGTTGTGGCTGAGGACTGCTCTGGAGAAGGCGACTAGTACGTGCATCCGTTGGTGGGTAAGTCCCAGGGAAGAAAAATCCAAATGTAAAACTCAATTCCATGACTGGCTCTGTGAGGCAAAAAATCTACTGGCCTCTGTGTCCTTCACATTTCCTATCTATAACATGAGGATCACGAGTCTAGGTATATGCTAGACACTAGACTTCTATGAGATTGCCTTTCTTTAAAATTTATTACAAACCTTAAACCAAACATCTTGTTCTTGCTGTTAGACACCCTCAAGTTGGTTCTGACTCTTAGGGACTCTGTGCCATGGAATGATGCCAGTCATACAATCGTTGACACAGCCACTGTGTCAGTCCATCTCCATGGCTGTCTTCCTCTCTTTTGCTGTCCTCCCACTTTACCAACCATGCTGTTCTCGCCCAAGGATTAGTCTAGCCCGAGAGCCTGTACAAAGTAAGTGAGACAAAGTCTTGATCACCTTGCCTCCAAGGAGCATTCGGATTGTACGTCTTCTTATTTGCTTCTCATTTGCTCTTCTTATAGCCCATAGTGTTTTCCTTTTTTACCCCACGGGATTTTTAATGTTCTTCATCAGCACCATAATTCAAATGCATCAATCATTCATCAAGTGTTCCTTGATAAATGCTCAACTTTCACATGCATATGAGACAACTGAAAAGACTATGGGTGGGGCCAGACTCACCGTAGTCCTCAAGGTGACTTCCTTGCCCTTCAGCACTTTTAATTTAATTTAAATTAATTTTTTAACCTTCTGTTGATGTTTCCCTGCATTATTTTTAAAACAGTTTTATAGGCACACCATCCATATCCTAAAATTTGATGGTTCGATTAGATCGAGGAGGCTTGTACAATCATCACCACAATCAATTTTCAGACATTTCCTTCCTTCTTGTACTCATTATTATTAGTTGTCAACACTTTTTAAAGTGGTCTTAGCAGATTTGCCCACTCTCTTGCCTAGTGTGATATCTTGACTGCTGCTTCCATAAGCATCGACTGTGACTCTAAAGCAAAATGAAATCCTTGACAATCATGAGGTTTTCTCCATTTACTGTGATGGTGTCTATTGGTTCCCTTGTGAGAATTTGGGCTTTCTTTACATTGAGTTGCAATCAATACTGATGGCTGCCATCCTTCATCATCATCACTTCAAGTCCTCCTCACTTTCAGCAGGCAAAATGATGTCATCTGAAGATTGAAAATTGTTATTTAAGCCTTCCTCCAATCCTGATATGATGTTCTTCTGTATAGAGTCCAACTCTGGGCTTTGAACATAACTCTGTGCCTACGAGGGGCCTTGAAGTTAAACGAATCCCACCTCTGTTTACAACATGTTCTGAAGATTCTAGAAAAAAACAAACATGAAGTCCTAGATAGTGCCTATCTCTTAGTAGGTGCTTTATTAGAGATGCATTTGGCTGGGATGCAAAATCTAGCACTTGAATGTCTGCTGAAAAGTATACAGATAGCTATAGATAAATATATCTGATGGAATACATCCCATGGCAGACTTCTCCGTGTTACTAGTTCCTTTCTTTTCAGTAATAGAACCCTGACTTTACTCTGGGCAGCAATAATGCAACTAAATTCTTTCTACCTTTCCCAGGATTTCTTGCAGCTGCGTATGGCTTTAAACTAGATTTTGGCTAACGAAATATAAACAAAGACAATGGAATTCTCCCACAAATATTCTGAATCCCCCTTGTGTGTCTGTCCGGGAGAATTCTTTACTCCTATAAGGAGTTCAGCCTCAGAAACCCACAGGGCCCAGTTCTACCCTGCCCTTTAGGCTCAACATGGGTTGATATTGACTCAGTGGTAATGAGACTGAGTGTGTGTCCGTTTATATTTGAAGTGTTCAATAATAAAAATGTATAAAATGAAAATGTAAAACTTGATAGTGTCTATCCATACGGTGGACTCAATATATCCCCACACTATAAAACCTGGATATGCTGGATAAAATATTGTAAATATTTACCTTCATTGATCCAACATCCTGTCTCTTGTCTCCTACATGACCATTAAAATCCAAGGCTCCCAATGTAAAATGGTAGAGCTGTTGTGGAAAACAGACCATCAGTTCCTCAACAAGTTAAACTTAGAATTGCCATATGATCCCCCAACTCTACTTCTGTGAATGTAACCTAAAGAATTAAAAACAGGTATACAAATAAAATTAATACACAATACACATTAATATAAATTAATACACATCGCTGCATTATTTACAATCATAAACAAAGCAAATGCTCATTACCTGATGAATGGATAGCAAGATGTATCATAGCTCACGGTGGAATATTATTCTGTCATCAAAAGAAGGAAGGATGGGTACGTGTGCTACTGTACGAAGGATCAAAACATGCCAAGGGAAAGAAGCCAGACACAAGAGTCCACATGTTTTATTATTCCACTGAAGTGAAACAGCCAGAGAGGTAACTCCATAGAGAATGCAACCTAACACAAGTATGTTTTGGGAATTTTACCCTACTTAAAAAACAACAACAAACAGCCAAATCCAAATACCAAGGTTCTAAGTTCCAAATCTGACTATGAGCAGGCAGGCTCTTCTCCTTCCTCTCCTTCCTCTTTCACACCACTGCCTCACACATCCTTACTCTGGGAAGGCTCTCGGTGGGCCTCCGGAAGTGTCCTCCCCAAGTCCTTAAGTGCTAGCTAAGAGTTGGAATGCGTAGGATCCTCAGGGTCTCACTGTACCCATCCATCAGCGAGTCCAGCCCCTCAACTTACCGTACAGTGTTCACAGATACTTTATATCCTGGCAGAGTACCCAGGCAGCCCACCACCCTGTCAGCAAGCACCACACCTGCATCCATATTTTCCACTTGCCATTTCCCTCGGTCACCTGCTCAGGACAAATGTTTCAATTCTTAGCTTTTCCTTATTTAATGCCTAACATGCACACGTGTCTAAGGCAATTGAAAATACCAGGGATTGGATCATGTGCCATGGATCAGAGTTTTTCCATTCCTCCACAGATGGAATTTTTTATTGTTTCCATCTCTTTGCTATTATAGAAATTGCTGTGATAAACCTGAGTGTATAGATATATCTATTCATATCTTGCTTTTTATTTCTTTTGAGTGTACAGCAAGTAGAGAGATTGTAAGCTCATAAGGTATTTGTGTTTGCTTAAAGAAGTGTTGTGCTGTTTGCCACAGTGGCTCTATCGTTCTGCAATCCCACCAGCAATATATGAGCATTTCAAACTCTCTATACCCTCTCCAGTGTTTATTATTTTTTCTATGTGTGTGTTTTAAATATTCGCTAAGAGTGTCAGTGGGAGGTTGTATTGCATTGTGTTTTCATTTATATTTCACTTATTACTGAGAATTTCTTCTTTTGGTTACTGGCTCCCTGGATGTCATCTTTAGTAAATTGTCTTCTCATGTCTTGTAACGATTTTTTAATTGGGTTATTTGTGCTTTCCTTATCAAGGTGTGTAGCTTTCTATAGTTTTTGGAGACCCAACTTCTCCAAAACCATTGGTTGACAAGGTTATCTCTTCCCCACTCACTGTGTTTGAATCCCAAATAAAAAGCCAGGTGTTTGTAGGTACTTGGTTGTTACTGTATAGAGACATTTCCCTTCTATTCTTAACATCCAAAACCAATGGCTAGGATGCTACTCAGTGGAGTAGGATAACTCCGAGTCAGAATGGATTCAACAGAGCCTAACCACCAATTAGGGAGAGAAGGCCATCCAAGACCTATGATTTTTGACTCTTCCCTCTGAAACACCAGGGTGTGGTTGGTGCAGGTTTCTGTTCTTCTGGAGAGGTCCAGAACTCAGGTTTCTTGAGCCCCCTCCACTTTAAAAAACGTTTTGTTTGAAGAGGGTTTCACAAATCCTCCAGCTCTGTGGCCATATTGGACCCTGGCTTCTTGAGGCACAATTCAAGAGTTGTAGAAGACTTAGACTGTATCTGAGAGTTTGTTGTTCAGTTATATGCATGACGTGCCTCTTCAATGGGGATGGCCAACTCAGAAAGACCATGAGGTGATATCTGCTTCTTCTCAGAGAAGTGAAGGATGATTTAAGCAAACATGTCTACACAATGATGCCCAATATAGGTTTGGATATGGCAGCTCTGGGAGAGTATGGTTTCTTTCCTTGTGACATGACAATGCTGAATTGAAATTCCTCCCATAGCTCACCCTCAGTATCTCTTCATTTGTAACCTTTTTTGCTGTGATAAAACTGCAGTCACAAGTATTGCACTTCCTATGAGTTCTGAGGATCATTCTAGCGAATTATTAACCCTACAAAGAAGTGAGAACCGGTGGGTGAGAAATGAGATGACTAAGCTTCCTAAAACTGTGACCCTTTAATCCAGTTCCTCATGTTGTAGTGATCCCCAACCAGAAAATTATTCTTGTTGCTACTTCCTGTCATTTTGCTACTGTTATGAATCGGGCACGTCTTGTGAAAGGGTTGTCAACCCCCAAAGGGATTGCAACGCACAGGTTGAGAACCGCTGCCTCCAGCCAATGGCTGGTAGACTGAGGGGATAGAGAAAGCCCCTACATATTTAGATCAGAACTGAGGGGAGTCCTAGGGATGCCTAAACTCGTAAATGGTCTAAAATCATGGGGAAATTTGATGATCTCAAAAACTGTGTCCTTTTAGCATGTAAGCTCTGACGGAGCTGCCGGTGGCTGGGTCCAAAGAAATGCTGCCTGCGCAGCTGGTGTCCAAATAAATTTAATTCTATGATTTGGAATGTGATTTGCACACACTGACTGTGTGGCCCACCTGGTCCTCACAAGATGTTTTGTAAAGATTTCTCGATGATCCTCCAAGCCCATCAAGTGTCCGCATGTGGGATAGAGAAGTGGCTCTAAGCTGGCAGTAAACAGGGATGGAAAGTTTTCAGCTGGGCAGCAATGTACTTGCCACCTCCAGACAAGTCCCAGGGCTGCTCCCAAGGCTGGGCCTAGAGAATTATTGCTTTTCATGTGCTGGGACAAGAACTGGAACACCTCTATCCAGGCTTCAGTTAAGTGGAAACCAATCCGCCCAGCGGAGTAAAACCATATATTTAGACATTTTTCAGACAGGCCAGGGGCACAATGTTGAGTAAGATAAGCCTGGCTGTTTTTTAAAGGGCAATGTTCCAGCCACAGCAGCACTTTTTTTCCTCGGAGGTGGACATTTTCTGTATGGGGGTGGGGTTAGGGACTTTGAGGTGTATCCCTCTACCTTGCTGCATACAGTTCATGAAGTCATGACTCTTGTTTGTCCTCCATTCCCTCCCCTGACTTTGAACAAAGTAGACTGAATTGCAATCCTACCGTCTGCTTACCAGAAAGCCGTCCTAGGTGCTAATTCAAGTGCTTTGAGAGCCATAAGTGTACCATCCATATGGTTATGAAATATAAATAAATGTTAATATACATTCTCATGAACAAACACGGTCCTTCCAGTAACCCCCACCCCCCACCCCAATAAGAACTATCACAAGGACTGAGCCCTGGTGGCGTAGTGGTTGTGCGCGGTACTGCGGCCAGCTGGGATGGAGGTTCAATTCCAGCTCACAGGAGCAAAGGCTGGGCCTCCTACTCCCACCACCAGAGGGCAGTGATGCCTAAAAAAAAAAAGAACTACCACAAAAGGGCTACCATATAAGATGAATCATTCATGCGTCTGTCTGTTCCCTGTGCCTAGAGCAGCGACCCCTTTGGGGGTTGAACGACCCTTTCACAGGGGCCACCCAATTCATAACAGCCAAATGACAGTTATGAAGTAGCAATGAAATAAATTTACGGTTTTTGGGGGGGGTCACCACAACATGAAGAATTGTGTTAAAATGTCGCAGCATTCGAAGGTTGAGAACCACTGGCTTCGAGGTTGTCTGTCGATACGAGCAATCGGGTTCAATAACCCAACCCGTGTAAAATGTAGCAAACTCTGATGTCTTTTGCAGAATATTTATACGAGCTGATTTATTACCTTTATAAAGACAACTAGAATTGGATTTCTAGTCATTGCAATGAAAGGAGTCCTGACTAATTCATCTTTCTGTTTATTTTTTATTTTGAAGGAATTTTGCAATTTTTACATGGTGGCATGGAAACAGAGTTCTGACATGTTTGACAACATACTTTTGACAGTTCTATCTATTCCTGACAAGGACATGCTGTGAAGCTGTGGGAACATATCCCCTGGGTCCATCCCCCTCCTTTCAGAGTACACTTTTATTCAAAGCTATATAAATATATGCGAATGATCTGGTGATGATGACAGTTAGAACTGTGCTCCAAGAGGATTGTGGCCCCCATGAGTAGGGTTAGAGCTGAGCCATCAGAGGCAAACAGAACAAGCGGGAGGCTGATAGCATTCCAATATGAAATAGCAATCATTTTGATCAAGTAGTAGCTACTGAACTGGAAAGGAGAGACCTTCTAGAAATGGTAGTGTCATAGTTTGGCCCCAGATTCAAAGTTGAAACCGTCTCTGCAGAATGTGTGCCACACCCTCCACCCCCCGATTTGTTCCTAATTTATCACTTACCATACTTTTGCTTGGTCTCTCTGCCCAGCTATGCTGGCCTTGGTTCCAGCTGTACCCTCTGCCTGGAACCATCTTACTTCAGATAACCACCTAGGCCCTTTCTTTACTTCCTTTAGGGATTTAATCAGGTGACATCTCATCAGAACCTCCATTTAACACTGCAACTCTTACCAACACCTTCACTTAGGCTTGCTTGGTTTTTATCCATATTATTTGACCTCCGATCAACTATGTGCGTCAAAGAGCAAGTGAAAAAATAGGACTGACAGTAGAGTTCATCGTGGAGAGGACGGTGGCACTTTCTACTCGTATAAAGAGTGACAGTGTTGGACACATAAGGGCCATTCCACCCGGTGCTATAAGACTTCTCGGAGAGAGCATGGATATGGACTTGGTACCAGAGCTCTGGTGCATATGTGCGTGGCTCAATGCCAAACACCATGGGCTCAAACATGCCTCTGGGATCAGTGGGTGGCTGTTGACAAGTTCCCTCAAGAAGACACTTGTCTTGGGCTGCTTTGAGGGCCTGTAGAAAAAGCTCCCCCTCTAACAGTAAGATTGGTGGGCTAGTTCAATCCAAAGAAGAGGTCACCTACGGAGGTTATGAGGGCTATGTGTTGGGATCCGAAAGGGGTGGTGATTTTGATAGATTTTTCTCAGAAGTCACAGAAGGATTATGGGGGCCTATTAGAAAAAAAATGTAAGAACATTGAAAACTGCATTGTTAAGAAAAAGACCAAAGAAAGTATCACCAAGGAATTAAAAAAAATTTTTTTAAGACAGTGTATCTGTTTATTCTGTAAGGGTGGCAAGGGCTGTCTAGGAGATTTGATTGAAAACCCTTTCCCCATTTACCTTTGTACCCTTGACCTTGCCTGTTCAGACTTCTTTTCATCCTCAAAACTCAAAGAACACTGAAAAGCAAGACTTTTGAAATCTCTAGGAGATGCCCAAACTGCTGTGTTGGTGTGGGGTCATTAAGAAGTGTAGCATTCGCTAGGAAGTGATTTAGAAATATGGAAACACCACCTTCAGACCTCCATGGGGTTCTGTTGAGAATAGCTTCCTATTTTAATATTTCTGTTTAATAAATATTTCTAGAGTTGGTAGCAATTGTTTTTTTACTTATCCTTTTTATTTTATTTTATTTTATTTTTAAAATCTTCCTTGACTGGAATGGAGGAGCCGTGTTGGTGTACTAGTTATGCAGTGGGCGGTGATCCCCAAGGTCAGCAGAATGAAACCTCCAGCGGTGTCACAGGAGAACAACAAGGAGCGGTTCAACTCCTCTAAAGAGCTGCAGTCTCGAAAACCCACAGAGGCCCTTCTCCCCTCCCCTGTAGGGTTGCACTGTCAGCTGTGACGCTAAGGCAGTGAGTTCGTTCATTCCTTTGTTTCTGTTTTGACTGGAATGCAAGTTCCTTCAATGCTAGGGGTTATCAATTGTTTCTCTTCTAAGTCCCCAGAAACTGGCTCAGAGTAGGTTTTCAACGAATATAAGTAAAGACATCTTGAGCAAGTGGGACAAGGATGCAGTGAGGCCAGGGTTAGTGGAGCTGAGAGTTTTAGAACTTGTGAAGTTAAGAGTTCATTGAGGTTGGATATACAAATGGTGATATCACGCAAGTGGGTAAAGTGCTGTTCTGGAGCTCAGAAGTCAGACAGGGGGGTTAGTGAAGATTATACGTCCGTCCAAGAACAGGGAAGAAAGCCCCACAGAAGGCCTTAAATGACCAACTCATCCTGATTTGCCCAAGACTTTCCTGATCTAAAACATGTAGGAGTGTCCTGGGAGCCCCTTCAGTCTTAGATAAACCCTCAGGGTTCATCACCTCAAATTAGGTAAAAAAAGAAACAAAAAACAAAACAAACGTGGACAGACTAATTGGAGATGGTGGAGGAGAAGCAGTTTTGGAGTTTCCCCTTAGAGTCAAAGGAAGAGGAGATCTCTAGGGAAAAAAGACCTCCCCATTTTTCCTCCTCCCACAAAACCTGTTTAGTTCTGGAACTTCTGAATCCCCAAAGGCCAAATCATGTCTTCGCTCACCCCAAACCACCACCACCACCACCACCACCACCATCACCACCATCACCCAGCAACACTTTATCAGCTATTTCACTGGTTTGGTTTCAGGGTATGGGTCTCAGCCCAGATTAACTTGAACAAATTTGAACTTTTAAATTCTGCAGCTAGAGGCTTGAGCAGCTTCCTGGGAAATGGGTCCTTACTCAATGATCATTTTCCACTTGTCCGAAGATAGGATTTAAGAATATAAACAACTCTGTATTTATTCAGTCACTGTAGCTAAGGAAACAGGAAGCTGCCTCTCCTCTTGCAAACAATGCCTGCCAAGATTAGTAGCACTTGCAGATGCCAGCTCCCAGCAGTGTGCTTTGAGCTATGCCCAGGACTGCATTTCGAGGGAAAGAAATGGTTACTGGGTAGACAGGAATACAAAAGACCCCTAGGGAGCATTTTTGAATTGACAGTAGGATGAATCCTGACCCAGGTGTGTGGAGCCTTGGTTATGCAGAGACGAAATAAGACAATAAATTAAAAAAATATTTTATACATTTTAAATGATTGCCGACATAGAAGATCTCACACTGGCTCTTTTTGAAATAAAAGATCTATCAACCTTTTATCTGTAGAAAAACCAATGACCCTGTACTCAGGGAATTTTATGGCAGAAGAATACACCAAGCTTATGACAAGAATCTGCCTTGACTAAGAAATACATGAAACCTAAGCAGTTGTCATCAAGTCTCTCTCTGGGTCATCCCTTGCCTTGCAGCTCGCAACTGTGCATCACGGAGTTTACAAGGGCATGATCGTTTGGAAGATCGTTAGACCTGAATCCTGAGGTTCTTCAGCTGGGTCTGAACTGGCAATGTTTGGATCAGCAATCCAGTGGTTACCCATTGGCACCACCAAGGGACCTTCCATCATAGATGGTGAAACCTGTAAAAGGTGGGACTGGGCAGGGCTGTCATGCTTTTCTATGTCTAACAAGCTTTCCCCCTTTGACAGATTGGCTACTCTTCTGTCCCTGGTTTTAGTGGAAAGTGTTTGGGTTTTGCTTCTCTGGCAGGCTCTCACTCTCCCACAGGTTTTAGCGTTTGCAGATTTTATAAGGGGGTTTCAAAAATTGAAAAGAAAAAAAAGGAATTAAAAGTCCTTGAATTTTCCATGAACATGATGCCCCCTTATACAGGAGAAAGCAGCAGAAATAAATATCGGGTTAATTCTTTACCCCTGCCACTCCTTGTCAGTTTCCCAGCCTGTAAAACACATTCTTATCTTCCTAGTGAACAGAGAAGTTTCTAATTCATCCTTCCTGGGAAGAAATAGGAAGCATGTTCAAACACCTTTTAACCCACAGATCTATTCTGGGAAGAAAGGCTCAAGAATATGGCAAGTCTAGGGTTGGACATGATACCTAGGAATTTAGCGTAATCGATTTTAATAGGTCATCTACTTGATGGCTTATGCTGAATTAGGCCCTGTGAGATCTAAAAGAATATACCTGTCCTTAGTCTCGCTGAAGTGCTAAAAGGAAGGTATCTAATGCAGCAGTCCCCCCAGATAGGGCCTATAGTCCTCAGTGCTCATGTTAACTATAAATGTAATAAGAAATTGTTAAAAAGGGAGGCTGTGTTTTAAGCAGACTTCACGGTATCGACAAGACACAAGAATACTTTTTGACTCAAAGTGTAATAGAATTAATGTAGAAAAGTAGCAAGATTTTCTGCTGTCATTCAGCTAGAGAAAGGAGAAATGTTCTATTGTTTGCTTTTTTTTTTTTAAGTAGAGGTGGGAGTGGGGAGGGAGGGGAAAAAATGAGGAGCTGATACCCAGGACTTAAGCAGAGAGCAAATGTTTTGAGGATGATGAAGACAACAAATGTACAAACTTGCTTGACATACAATGGATGGCTGTATGGATTGTGATAAAAGTTGTATGAGTCCCCAATAAGAAGATTCTTTTTAAAAGTATGAGTTGCTATTATATATGTGTATATGTACATACTTAAATATATATACATAGACAGCCTGCTTTCAGTATTATAAAAAAAAAAACCCCAAAAACCCCCAACGATTCTCAAGAAGTTAAGAGTCTCAGATGGAGAAACTTCCCCACCCTTGAGACGATCACTCGCTATTATAGGACTCTAAGATTTGTATGTCTAGGAATTTGTCACGATAGGTGAGGTCATGCGGTGGTAAGAAAGGATCTCTATGTCTCATAGATCTGCTATAATGAACACAAGGTGGGCATGGAAGATGCGAGCAGGGACCAACCTCTGCTTCACATAATTTCTCTGGGACTCAGACCGATTATGTTTTAACCATCTTGGAATGTTGCATTTTCATTATGTGGCTTCTAAGGTTGCTATAGCAAGGGAAAAACTGGAGGATTATGTAAGATTTTGATCAAAGCCAAGCCTATGCCTGGCTTATATCACTTCCTTCAACATCCACTTGGCTAAACCCAGGCATAAGTGAAGGCACAGATAAGCCATTCTCCTTTGTGCCCTCAGGAAAAAAATTAAACAGGACTTGGGAAACACATAGCATCATATCTATCCTGGCCCAGTGCCCGAAATAATTAAATTCTATTATAATATTTAACACTTCTATCTTACCAAACCTTTTAATAGTGCTATGAGGTACTTTCATTGTTAGATACACTTTAAAGATGAGAAAAAAGGAATAAAGAGAAGGTAAACGTTCACTCAGGGTCCCTCAGTTATGAAATGACACAACAGAGAGTCAAAGTCAAGTAGTTTTCCTTCAGATTCTTACTCTTAACCACTGTATTATGCTTCCTTTGCCATGGATTTGATTAAAATGATCGTGTTATGACCCCATGTATCCTGTACCCTTTATACTGAGGTACAGAAAGTTTATAATAATCCTGTTATATTTGACTCTCCCCAGGTCTAACTTGCCAATAGCTCCAAAATGTCAGTTGTGTAATTATACCCACAATGCTCTTGACTTGCCTATCTTGGTATTCCATCTGTTCAAAGGGATATGGTTGGGAACTTGCCTGTGTAGAATCTATATGGGTAGACGCTGTTTCTAAATGCAACTCATTCTTACATGGATATCAGCAACCACCACAAGCATAATGCCCTCTATTTCTGTCCTTGGGTAAGGCTTTCTGGCTCCCTTGTCCTTAATTGCTCTCCAGGACAAGCTCTCATTCTTTGAAGAACAGAAATTAAGCAAACTCTATTTTGTTCCTGAATCAATATAAAGGAGCAGATTATGTACAGACAAACGGTGGGGGAGACATTGGCAGCTATCCCTGATCATTCTGAGAAATGGTTGTACTAGGAATCCAAGTTATCCCGGATCACAGAATTACTTGTTTTCTTATGTAACTTTTTATTTCCAAGGTCAAACCACCCTGGAAACAACACCAACACTATAATATCAACAATATTCAGCTCTAAAATTGAATTAATGTAAGTAGGGACTTTATTCATTTTGTTTACGAGTATATCACAAGTTTCAGAATAGTGCCAGGGTCCCTGGGGGTACAAATCATCTCTCTCCGCTAGTAATGTAAAAGGTTGGTGGTTCAAACCCACTCAGTGACACCATAAAAGAAAAGGCCTGGTGATCTAATTTTATAAAAATTAGGACCCGTAAAACCCCATAGAATATTTCTCCTCTACCATGCATGTCGGATCATCATTAGTTGACATCCACTCAATGGCATGAAGTCATAGACTAGTGCCAGAGACACTCAACCTTTGGAGTTTGTTGAGTGAACAGCGGAAATTCGACCCTGTCCTGTAGGGTTGAGTCAGCACTGACTCAAGGCCAGTGAGTTTTTGAGGCAGTGTGGTCTAGTGGTCCAGTTTACAATCACACTGATTTGGGATAAAATCTCAAAAGCTATGAGACCTCTTGTAACTTTCCTACTCTTGCTGCTTCCTTCCTTCGAGTGTGTAAGAGTTAAGTTCTGTGTCGAGTCGGCTAGACCAAGATTCTGAGTTGAGCAGAGGGAGTCACCCCAATATGTGATGTAATGACATAGTCAGCTCCATGATTGACTCTGCTGTGCACAGCCAAGAGATGGGGGAAGATTGGAGTGGAGTGCTTCCCGCTTAATCAATGTGAAGGAGTTGCATTAAGGATTTGGCTTACTCCTATATAGGTTGACTCTGTACAGAAGTTGCCTCTTTTGTGGTCCAGACCTTGAATCTGGCTCATGGACCCACCATATTTGCCTGCCAGTCTTGGCAGCTATCAGTGGCCTGCTATATTGTCCACTATTTTTGAATTCATTTGCTTCTGTAACCATGAAACTGATTTGCGGCCTGATTCACCAACTAACCAAGTCAGCAAAAACCAAGGGTCTGACTTACTGACCTTGGATCCATCTACCTCTGCCACTCCCAGCCTGTGGTCTTCCTGCTTTGTCCTCCTGATGTCTACTTTGTCAGGCCTTGTAGCTATGAAAGTCATGAAAAACCTCCAGTTTAATGTACGACCCAGGGACTTGAACCAGACTGGACGGAATCACTTCTACAATCTTCTACAACTTTCTTGATATGTTTCTTTCTATTTTTATCTATCACTGACTTTGCTTCTTTAGCAAACCCACTCTGACACGGTGAGGAAATCTGGTTCACTGATAGGTGAAGCTAATGTTAGGTGGCACAATTGGTTGGTCCTCCACTGTTAACCTACAGGTTGTTAATTTGAACCCACCCAATGGCAGAGTGGAAATAGTCTGGCTATATGCTTCCACGCAGATTATATTCAACAAAACCCTATGGAATGGTTCTACTCTGTCATACCAGAAGTCATCATCTGTTATAATTGAAGTCAATGGACTGATTTGGAGGTTCTTTGTGTGTTGTAAAAGTAAAGGCAGTGGTGGGATTAAAATAATTTAACAGCTAGTACTCTGCCCTAAAGGCCATTTTAAGCATAAATATATATATATATGTATATGTATATATACACATACCAGAAGGTAGTTTATTATTTCATACAATTAATATATAATTAAGAATAATGAAAGAGATACATAAAATTAGATTATGTTATAAGAAAGTTTTAAAATATTGATGCTTGACAAATTTAAAATTTAATAATGCTTGACAAAAAATCAATAGAACTGTTATTTAAGATATTTCCATCTTGCTTCCATCTTAGCATCCTTCCCTGAAATATTCTTTGCTTTTATCTGAGAATCCTGGGCTGTGCAATTAATCCATAACCATTTTTTTCACTGTAGGAATAGGCCAATTAAACAATAGTCATTGTGTTTATGTAGAGTAGGGACTGGTGATTTCTCTTCTCTGAAGACATTTATGTTCCTCTTTGAAAAACCCCTTTCCACTTCTGGTAATATGACAGCAATTGTTCTGACAATATTCTTAGTTCTTTGAACATGTTCAAGAATTGCATGACTTCCTCCAATGCCCTGGGGAATTAAAACACAAAGCTGTAACAATCGACAGTGTGTCACTCTCTGGTTGCTGGGCATTTTTTTCTCTTTAAGTTACCTGTTTGCTTACTGAAGTAACAGATGCGAGGGCATATACATGTAGCCTTTCATCAAAAGTATCATGAGTTTTATGAAATGAGTAAGTAAATATTACCAGCATAGTCATGTCTAATTTTTTATACCTGTGGGCAGAATGAACATTACTACAGGCACTTAAAATACACTGTTGCCCAGATGAACATTAAAAAAAGAGTAAGGAATGTGAATTTGTGATTTCCTCATCGGACAGCTGCCCACCTTTGAGAAAATCCTGATTCTAAGGGTCATTTTTAACAACCAGTTTGCCAAACTCAACAGAAAATTTGGTAGTGGTTCTGCTGAATTGATTGAATCTTACTACTGACTAAAGATGATCATTCCTATCCTCCACTCATGAAATTGATTTTAGCCTTTACCAGACAGATTTCTGGAACTCCCTTCAATATCTCTGTGAGTCTTTGAACGCTGTCGCATGCATGTTCCCTAGAAAGTCTTTTTAGTTCTTGGAGTATTCACCAAGGTTCCCGTTTACCTGCTTGGCTTCACTTGACCTTGACTGCTCCTGACTTCTCACTGTCGGGTCTGCTCTGTTGGCCCTGCATTGGGCTGCTAACCTCCGTGTCAGGAGTGAGAACGCATCTGTGGCTCCACAGGTGGAAGATGAGGCTCACGGCCTCTCTAAAGTCTCGCAGATTCAAAGACACCCCCCCCCCCAAGGGGCAGTTTGGCTTTATCCTATCAGATCCATGCATTGGAATTGACTTCAGGACAGTGGATTGAGTTTTGATTTGCCTCTCTGGAGGACCAATGTCTGTTCTACTGGTGTGCCAAACCTTCCTGAAGCCAATGGAATAAACAAGGCAACACCTCTGAGGCCACAGCTAAGGCCACCCTCTGACGCTTCCGGTGCTCACCAAGGGCACCACCAACACCCACTGAAGTTCTCTGCGCCTCTCTACTAAGCCCACGTCCTATGATGAGCATTTCCCAGCTATAGTAAGAAACATGTTGCACTGGACTCAGATGATGATGCACTGAAGACTAATCCTAATTTACATTCCCTTCTCTTTGCTTCCATAGGACTGTTTGTGTGGGCCCCAGCGTCTCCCAGAATCGCTGTGTGTGCAGATTCACTTGAGTTCTCCACCATACTTGCCTCCTGAATCTCTTAGGACTTAGTCACCTCTCCGGGGGTGTGCAATTGAAACAGTACACACCAGCTGTTACTACTCAAAACTCTTACTCTGAAGGACCTTATCTGCAAGAGTGACTCCTATCTGGCTATTCACTCTCCTGTGAAGATCTTCAGTGCCTTACACAAGTAGAATTTGTGGTGGGTGTACCTACCAGCCCTCCAGACAAAGCAAGACCCTGGGAGTAAAGCCAGCTTGTCCTCAGCTTAGACCCTCAGTCTTTAAAGATGGAAAAGTTCAAGTTCAAAAAATTTAAAACTTTCTTGAAATCTTCAGAGCTGTTCAAGAGAAAATGCATATTCTGATTATGATAACAAAATAAAGACTTATTGGAGAAATATCAGAAAAATAAAACAAACATAGAGTGAGATGACTAGGAGGGAAGCAGAGTTACAAAAAAAAGTTCAAACCTTTAGGAAACCCCAAAGCTGAACCAACCCCACCATTGGTGGAATTGATTCCAACTGACAGAGGGACACTACAGGAAAACAGATGGGTGAAATTGTACGGAAGCCAGTAATGAAAGAGTTATCTCTGGAGCTGGCATCTGCGATATGCAAATGTTGAAAAAGCTTGAAAACTGAAGACACAGAGGAGGCCCCTTTTGTTTGATAAAAGGCACCTGTGCAACAACAGGACCTTTCAGAAGAGCTTTGCATACACTAACTCTAATCTTTAAACAACCCCAGAGGCTGGAGAAAACAGCAGCCACACCCTCCCCCGCTTTCTGGACAGGGCTGGGGAGGACCAAGAAGGGCTTCCTGTACACTGGGGGTACTTTCAAAGTAATAATTTCAAAGGTTTAACAGAATCTTTGGAAGCAGGAATGGAGAGCCGTGTTGGGGGGTGGGGGGGGGCGGCAGGGATTGGCAAGAGATGAATAAGAAAATAGGTAGAGTCCCTTTTCCCTCTTGAAGGGGGGAGGGGAGAGACAGAGGAGAGAGATGGCAGGAGAGACATAAGAGGGAAGAAGTCTGAAAGAATGAGTGGGGTTTGGAGGCAGAATTGTAAAAATACATCAGGACTGGGTGCACCGATGCTTATGCTGGACTGGATGAGAATCCATTCACACTCTACATAAAGTCCTTGGGTGAGGGGGTTTCTGTTGACATTAAGAAAAGTGCTGCCAAACGGGACTTAAGGACTTACCTAGGTGTGTCCTTGATAGGAATCTCCTTAATGGGGCAGGAGGGGTGTCACATAGTCTTGAGTCATGCCCTGACTACCTTTTGGGAAGCCCCTGGACCACTACTCTCAGCCTCTCTGGCTTACATAATGCTCGTGTTACAATCTTGCCCTGTTAGGATTAGGGTTCCTAAATTTTTTTCCTCTTTCCAATTCAGGAGGAGACCTGGTGGCATAACAGGCTATAGGTCGGGCTGCTAAGCATTGATTCAGTGGTTTGAAAACACCCACCATTTTGTAAGGAGCAGATGCAGATGTCCCCTGCCATAAAGATTTACAGCCTTGGACATTGGAATCAAGTCAATGGCAGTGAGTTTGAGTTTGATCTTCCAGTTCAAGATCAGCTAGACAAAGTCAGATATGCTTACAGAACCATCACAGGAGCACACTACCAAGCCTACAACCTTCCATCAGCGCATACCCCAAATATTCTCCTTTTCTCCTGCTATCAAGCGTTTCTACTCCCTTGGCCTGTTTTGAAGGCACTTTGATGGCATGGGGGGTGAAGAACCGGGCTTCTAAATAAAAGGTCAAAGCTTCCTCTGAGGGATAAAGATGCTTTCATTTGCTTTTGTGAGAACAAAACCAAAAACCAAAAACCCCAAACATAGAAACAAACCAAAAAAACCCAAACGAACAAAAAAAAAAAAAAACACACTCATTGTCTTCCATTCCAATCCTTAGAGACCCAGTAGGACAGAGAGGACTTGCCCCACAGGTTTCCAAGACTGTCATATTTCTGCGTGCCAATGGCCTCTTCTTTCCCCATGGAGCAGTCAGCCTTGTAGTGAGCGCTGTGTGCTATGCTTCTTCCCCATGGGGCTTCTTCCCCTTAAGTACAGATGATGATCTTGGAAACTCTGAGTTGAAATTCACTCTTTTTGAGTCTTGACAGACACAAGTGATGATGGTTGACACCCTTGCTTGGAATAAAGAGCCTCTCCTTATTCTCACTCAAGTGGTCTTCATTGAGTCCCACATTTTGGTTCGGGCTCATTTCAGTTAAGCTGGGAGACTCTTCACCCAAGGAATGGCACAGTCTCTGGCATGGTGAATGCCAGGCTATTCTTAAGATCTGGGAGAAAAATACTAGCTCTGCACACTCCACACAGCTTCCAGCCAGAAGGCTGTGGGCCTGGACCCCTCAGGATGCCTATGGATACACCACCACTGCCGCTATAGCAACAGAAAATAAATCAGAAGTTGAGTTCAAATTGCTCCGGTCCCTCACACTGCCACATTGCTGTCCCCAGCCCAGGGTGCTATGCCAATTACCAACATACTCACTGAAGTCATTTCTCAAAACCTGGCCAAACTGCAGCAGGGAAAGCCAGGCGTTAAAATACTCAGACACCATTGTCTAAGCCAAGAAATATGTGCTAGTCAATATGAGTTTGGGCTCCAAGATAAGCACCCACATGGATGACGGGCAGGTTAACCCTTTGTGCACAGGCCAAGCCACCACTGTTTCAGAGGGACAGAACAAAAGGTTATTCAGGACAGAACTCAAGGTCATAGGTGGGCAGGACCAGATGTGGGGCTCAGTCAGACTGAAAGTGGAAGGTTTTTTTTTCACCATTTCTCGTGGGCAACCACAGCGTGGAGGATCTGTGTGGATAACTACCCACTCCGGTCAGACATGAGGCAGGTGTCAATGTTTCACTTATGTACTGAGGTCACGGGTCCCATAGGAGCCTGGCACCATCAGGACACAAAGAAGTATTTCTTTACAACCTGCTGTTCCTTCAGATTGGAGACCCGCTTTTCTGGTTCCAGGTTTTCCTTTCTCGTATTTCACTCCTCGCAGGAACATGACAAAAAGTTCCTGCTCATCTTATCAAGCTCTGTCTCTGGGGGTGCTATCTGTACCCCAGTGGATACTTATATTCTGGATATCCCAGGAACGTTCTGGAAAGCCCCTCTCTAACCCAACATTCTGAGAAAGGCCAACAGAACCGAGAGTCTACTCAGCCTCCTGTGCGAAGTCTACTTGGTTTAATCTGGACAATTCTTTAAATTGGTCTCATCCCCATCTTCATGAACTTCTACAGAGAGGGAAGCTCAGGGCACAAAACTTGCCCTGGATCACCCTGGAAGGTGCTTCGAATCCCCAAACCCAGTGCGAGCTTTGGAGAATGGCGGCCTGGATAGCCAGCCCTCTTGAGCCAGAGGTTTGTGCTTCGAAGCTTCCTACTAGGGAGTGAGTTTGAGGCAGCCACGGGGTGGGGCTACCAGGCTTTGGGCAAAGGCTCTGGGTTCTGACCAGCGTCAGCCAGGAAGCACCTCCCTGAAACAGCTCGTCTGGTATTTTAATGAAACAAAAACCAGGAAACACAGTCGGGAATTAGCTGTTGAGTGGGACAGCCCCAAATATGCACTCTAACTGTCAGGCACTGGTCGTTTCCTGGATGTAGGGGAAAGGTTGAAGAACAAACGTGACCGAAGGCTCCCACTCCCAACCACCGGTGCAGCCAGCTGCAGAGAGGGAAGCAAATGAGTTTCTATAGATGGAATCCTTTGTTTGACTAGAGGTTAGTCGCTGCCAGCTCTTTGCATGGTACCCTGGGCAGGAGAGCTGACGTCTTAATGCTTCCCTCAGGGCAATAACTGAGAGCCCCTGGAAGCGTGACCCGGCTGGGACCCAGGAGGGAACCACTTAGGAGAAAGTTGGGAGGGGAGGGATCAAGGAATCCAGTCAGAAGTTGTGAAGGCTAGAGGAACTGCTGGTCTAGGAGAGAAACCTTTTCCTGCACGTTGTCCCTCCTTCTATTTCCTGGGTGCATCCAGGAGCCACCCCAAAGAAGCAGCAACAAAACGTAAACCCTGGTGTCCCCGAGTCCATTCCAGCTCATGGCAGCACCATGGTTGTAGAGTTAGAACAACTCACCAGGGCGGTGGTTCTCAACCTGTGGGTTGCGACCCCTTTGGGGGTCAGACGACCCTCTCACAGGGGTCGCCTAAGACCATCGGAAAGGAGAGCAGCTCGAGGGTTTTCTTGCCTGTGCCCTGTCTGGAAGCAGAAGCCCTGTCTCCACGGTGTGGCTCAAGCGAAAAGCAAACTCACTGCCCTGGAGTCAATTCTGTGTTGTCCAGACCCGATGGGACAGGGTAGAACTGTCCTTGGGGTTTCCAAGACCGGACCTTTTTATGGGCATTGAAAGCCCCGTCTTTCTCCTGGGGAGCAGCCGGGCCTTTTAAACTGCTGTCCTGGCGGTGAGCAGCTGCCCCATAACCAGGACCCATGGCCCAGTCTTAGCCACGCAAGCACCTGCAGGAAACAAGACCCAATGACAACAACTGCTGTCTCCAGCCAAAGTAGGGAAGAACGGAGTAGAAGGTGGCCTGTCTAGAGAGTTCACAGGGACACTCTAAAATCTGCCTTTGCTGCTGTACCTAGGCAGAGACCTCCCCAGTCCCTGCCCCTGTCCTGCAGCCTTCCATACTGCTTCTTCACTCTAGTCCTCCACATCGCCGCCAGCTAGTCTGCTGTCTGCAGGCACCAGCAGAGATTCACACGTGCATTTAAGTGGATTTGGTGTCTCCTCCTCAGCGACCAATACATTCTACCCACAGGCGACTAAATTCCTTCCCGGGGTGTGGACAAGCAAGAAGGACTTGCAGGAAAGGAAGCTATTCTGCTTTCATTTTTCTCCGAACCTACCCTCTATTAGCTTCCTTGCCAGTTTGTACCCCCTGCGTGGCTGTTCTGCTGGTTGGGGACACTGATGAAACTAGAATCAAGGCCCTGAGGGCACGAGCAGGGGTAACTCCAGGAAGCAGATGGGAGGGAAGAGATCTCAGTGCCTGCCTAGTGAGTGAGGGGAGGCCATGTGCCTCAGAGACTGCTTAGGAGGGGGACCCCAGGATGCTTGAGTAGGCTCTGCGTTTTGTTTTGTTTGGCCTTACAGGTCTTTGGAATTCTGGGGAAGAGAACAGAGAAAATGAAGAAAACCAATGACAAATCCAAGTTGTTTAAAAAAAAAAAAAAAAAAGAACAACAACGAAAAAAAACCCCTAAAAACCCAGAATAAGTCAAGTTTTGAAAAAGGCAAGACTTGGCTATTGCTTGGGGGGGCAGTTATTTTGTTCCAGGGAAACCAAAGTCATGACCCATTTAGCAATGCAAATATAGGGTTCAGGAGGTGGGAGGGAAAAGTGCTCTGACTCAAAAAACAAATGGGTGTGTCTACCTTGAAGCTTGATGCAGGCATCTGGTATGTGTTCTTAGGAAAAACTGGATTTACTAAGTAGAATTTTGGCCTGTGCCCAGAAGATGCCCGTATGAAGGTTTCCTGTGCTCTTGTATTGCTCAGAGTTGGTAAAGAGACACTACTATCATAAAGACTTTGAGAGGACTCTGGGCACAAGCAATAGCAAAAACTCACTGCCAAACCATGGGGTGGGGGGTGAGAGGGGCACCATGGGTTAGCACGAACTCTATGACAATGAGTTTTGAGTTTTGACTGAGTTCAATAATGATGTAACCAATTAATCTCCGTACTCTTAGAAGAAGTTGTGATTTTGTTACTCAGAAATTGTAGATATTTTCATGCTACTTTACTATCATTGCAGATAGCTTGACATATTGTTTACACTCATCATTATTGAAAAGCTTCCATAGCTATTAGATGTACCATGGGTCATGCCAACGGTAGGGCATTTGAACATAAAGGCTGGCTCTGAAACTCGCCCAGAAAGGCCTTAGAAGGAAGGCTGGTGATCTGCTTCTGAAAGGTCACCGCTTTGGAAACCTGATGATTGCTGTTTTCCTGTGCAGACGTGAGGTTTGCCTGAGTAGCAATGACTCAATCACCGCCAGTTTATTAGATTCACACTAGCAACTGCTCTTTCTTACCAAAGTGAATGTTGATCTCATTTAAAACCATTTGAGAGTTCTATTTGGACATAACTGGCTTTCTTTGTAATCAGATGTGTTTCATGGTATACATCTAAACTTGTATTCTGAGAAGGAGTTCAAGGCTTCACCAGACTGCTGGAGATTGAAACAAAGTCAGGAAAAATTGTCAAAAACTTGCAAATATGCAGAAGAAATTTCTAAATGGGAATTATCAAGGATATCTTCCAAGGACTCTGTCAAGTTAAATGTGTTAGGCTGCTAAGTACACGGTGGGTGGTTCAAATCCCTTAGTCAAATAGTCTGAGCCAATGGCCTGAAACTACATGCAAAGTACATAAAACCAAGTGTCCCCAGTCTCACTTCTAAGGAACATCCTGACTGTATAGCTTCCAAGCTATAGTTTATTCTTAAAAAGGACTGTTTTTCTGAGGGTCTTTCATGGAGAGAGAGGAGGCTATCTGCTCTAATAAAGTTTTACAGTCTTGGATACCCTATATTATGTCGTTATGAGTTTTAATCAACTCAATGGCTTTTTTATAAAAAGTGGATCATGATCCTTTGATTGGACTGGTTTACAACTGTTGCTAATTTGAACCCATGGAATCACTTTGAGTTGGAATAAACTCAGTGACAGCAGATTTGTTTTTGTTTTAATTACGATTCATTTCTCCTGGTGGCTGGGTAATATGCCACTGCAGTCATCTATCACATTCTGTTTAGTCATTTATCTATGGATGGGAACGTCGGATAATTTGACCTCTGAGTATTGTGAAATAATGCTGCAATTAGCATTGGTAGGCAGCTTTCTGTTGCCAATACTGATTTCAGTTATTCTGAGATTTCTAAAGAGGGGAGGAGGCCTTGAGTAGAGTGCCTTAGTTCCCAGCTGACAGCCAAAAGCTGGGGTTTGAACCCAGGTGTTGCTCCACAGGAGAAATTGGTGGGAATCCTGCTTTCCTAAAGGTGGGTATTGTTGTCGCCAGGTACCAGCCGATCAGTTCTGACTCACAGTGACTCTATGTACAACAGAACGACACACTCCCTGCCTCTGTGCCATCTTCGCCATGGTTACCATGTTTGAATCCACTGTTGTCATCACTATGGCAATCATCCAGAGTCCTCCTCTTTTCCCCTCTCAATCATATGTCTTTTTCCATATGATACTATGCCCAGAGTACATAAGACAAAGGCTCCAATTTCTAAGGACCATTTTAACTATATATCTTCCAAGACAGATTTGTTTGTTCTTCCTGCAGTCCATAGACTAGTATTAGTTCGGCAGCACTATAGCCTAAAGCATTACATTTTCTGTAGTTTTCCTTACTCATTTTCTAACTTTTCTATGTCTATAAGGCTATTAAAATACCATAGCTAGGATCAGGTGCACCTTATTCCTCAAAGTCACATCTTTGCTTGTTAGCTCATTAAAGAGGTCTTTACCAGATTTGCCCAATGCAGACTTTTTGATTCCTTGACTGCTCCTTTCATGAAAATCCAGGGCACAGCTCTCCTCTGGTTGAGGGTCACTTTGCGTCAGAATTACCTTGACGGAAACAGGTTTTTGTTTTTATTTTAAGTATACTTAGGATTGGAATTGCTGTGCTCAGCTTTTTTTTTTTTTTTGAGCTCATTTTCTTGGGGCTCCTACAGCTCTTTTTAAAATTCATTTTATTGGGGGCTCGTACAACTCATCACAATCCATCCATCCATCCACTGTGTCAAGCACATTTGTACATTTGTTGCCATCATCATTCTCAAAACATTTTCTTTCTACTTGAACCCTTGGTATCAGTTTCTCATTCCACCCTCCCCTTCCTCCCTCATGAACCTTTGATAATTTATAAATTATTACTATTATATTCATGTCTTACACTGACTGATGTGATGTCTCCCTTCACACACTTTTCTATTGTCTATCCCCCTGGGAGGGGGTTATATGTAGACCATTGTGATTATTTCCCCCTAGCTCCCTCTACTTTTCCCTTACCCTCCTGGTATGGCTTCTCTCAAGATTGGTCCTGAGGGGCTTATCTGTTCTGTTTATCTGTTCTGTTCTGTCCTGTGTTTCCAGTTCTTATCTGTGCCCATGTACATGCCCTGGTCTATCCCCCTTTGGTCTTCCAGCTCTTATAACAATCCATACACCGATTGAATCAAGAAGCATATTTGTACTCAATTCTTAAGGAGTTTTTCATCCAGGGATTAAAGTATTTCTTGTGGTGCCAAGATGGCTACTCTGATATCTTAATTATAAATCCTTCTTGAAGATTTATACTTCCATGTTTAATCATACACTTTGTAGGATCTTTGGGGGAGTATTTGGGAAATTGTAATAATAGTGTTGCATGAAGGGGTACCCTCTCCCTCCAAATCTCACCTCAAGGTGACAGGTGATAATAAGAGCTCATTTCAACCTACGTCCTACCACATAGTGAACTGTTTGTGATCAAGCAGGCTGCCAAAGCCACAAGGCTTATTCTGTAAGATCAATGGAGTCTTGGCTCTCAATACTTTAGGACACTCTGATAATCACTTAGTATTCACAGCAAATATGGCCATATATTGCAGGCAGGATTAAACCAACCTTCTCGGTTTGATTAAGAGTTAGTGTTATTTAAAGATGATGTGCATTAGTCCAGATTAACTTCTTACTTTAAGGCAGTGGTTCTCAATCTTCCTAATGCCATGATTCTTTAATAGAGTTCCTCTTGTGGTGACCCCCCAACCATAAAATTATTTTCATTGCTATTTACTAACTATAATTTTACTACTGTTATGATTCATCATGTAAATATCAGATTTGCAGATTGTATTGTCACTGTTAAAAATTGAACATAATTAAACATAAACCATAGTGATTAATCACAAGATAGTATGGAATTATATATTGTGAAATATTTATATTTTCTGATAGTCTTAGGCAACCCCTGTGAAAGGGTCATTAGACGTCCAAAGGGGTCGCAACCCACAGGTTGAGAACCACTGGTTTAAGGCATACCCCAGGACATAAGATCATTATACTCTATGTGGACAACTGTCTAAGGGGCTACATAATATTTCTAGCCAATCTTCTGATCCTTGAACACAACTTGTTTTACGGGGAAAGCTAATGCTGAATGTCTGCTGGGCTTCCTAATAAATACTCTCCAGCTAATATGTAATAAAGATAGCTGAAACTGTTACGGCAACCTCTTTGTTAAAGTCTGCTCTGCTTAGAGTCTTTTAGATGGTAACTCTTGAAACCTGAAGAGTGTGTCTCTAAACCAGTTGCTATGGAGTCTATTCTGACTCATGATAATGGGTATGTGTCGGAGTAGAGTTTTTGATGGTTTACATTTTGGAACTAGATTGCCAGATCTTTCTTCTCAGGCACATCCAGATGGATTTGAAACTCACATTTCATCGATCAGCCAAGTATTCACCACTTGCACTACCCAGGGACTCCCTGTTCGGATGCTCCCTATATAAATTTCATCTCCCATAATTTGGATATATTGGCAGGAGAGGCGAGTCCCTGGGAAAGGAGATCATGTCTGGGAAAAGACAGTCAGAAAGAGGGTTAACATCATGGCTGCAACCATGAGCTCACACATGGCGACTGTGAGGCAGGGACAGGACCAGGCAGGGTTTCCTGGAGTTGTACAGAGGGTGGGAGCCAGTTCTGTGGCACCTAACAAGGTCCAGCACCACGCGTGTTCATTCACGGAGCCCTGGCTCGGTGCTCACTCCTGGCCAACCTGCTGGCCTGCACCCTCCCCAATTGCTCTGCAAGAGAAAAGACCTGGTGGTTTTGAAACGTTCGTGGAGAAATTTCATTCTTTCGAACAACGGAAAAGTTCCATTTGCAGGCAAAAATTTTTTTGGAGGCGCCCTCATGTACATCGGAAACGTTGAATCCAGTTTTTGACTCTCCCCTTGAATTCAGCCTGCCTGGAGTTCTTCCTACCACTTAACAGGCAATCAGAATAGCTTTGCTTTTCCTCTCTGGCTGAGTGCATTTACAAAGCCAACTACTGCCGCTCCCCTAGGGAGGGGCTTGCCAGGCTGCTGGAGTGCACAGGGCTCAAGAATCCTATTGTTACCGACCAAGCCTAAGGGACCCTGTCTTCCTCTACTAGCCAATTGAAATAAAGTAGGCACTGGCACCTAACCACAAGGTCAGCAGTTTGAAACCACCAGCCACTTCTTGGGAGAAAGCCTGACTTTTCTACTCCCTGAAAGAGTTTGTCTCAGAAACTCACAGGGGCAGTTCTACCTTGTCATATATGGTCGATATCGATTCAATGGCAGTGAGTCTGAGTTGAGTGTGCAAAAGGAACAGAGAAGGAGTTGTAGTGTCAGTGCACACGAGAAGCAGTGTGGGGGTCTCCTGATTGAAATGCCAAGTGCTCCCCAGACGGGGGTTATCTGGGCCTTTTATCACTCTTGACTCCGGGATTCTGACTTCTTCCTGTCCCTCTCAGCCCTTTAACCTGCCTCTGCCCATAAACAGAGATCTGCTTGGTGAGACATGTCCTCCTGCATGTTCTCTAGACAGACATTTCTGTTGAGAAATAGACTTGGGGAGAACAATGGGTCAGATCTTATGATTCCAACCACTGACTCGCGTCTGAAGTAAGCTAATGGGCACTAGTGAACGCGCTTCCAGACCTAATAGAGACTGGGAGGACCCTGAGGCCATTCTTTGCAGAAAGGTCTTGGGATGGAATGCTTTGCCAGGTGGCAGGTTGTGACAAATGAAGGATGGATCACAGAGCACCAAGCAGGTGGGGGTGGGAGTAGGGACATGAGCCATGAAAAAAGGAATATGGGTCCCAAGATTTCAGTATTCCTTCTGCTTTGATTAGAAGCCCCCAGAACAAATCCAGCAAGATTTCTCTATCCAGCACAGTAGACTACATACATGTCCCAACCATGGTCCCACTCCCTTGTGTGTAGTCTGCCTCCAGCTGTGATGTATTGATCTGTGACGACCATGCTTATATGCTTAGGTCCTATTTAAGGGGCCACGTCTCTATAAACCCTTTGAGGCTGTTATGGTTTCATGCCGATGATCGCTCTCATCCAGATGGGTTGTCTTTGAAGATGCAATAAGTGTACCTCTATACTTGAATCCGTGGTCTCTTTTACACCGTAAACAAGGAGCACACACTCCTGAATGCCCTGTTCTAGGACGGAAGCCTCCGGAGCAGACCCAGCCAACCTTGTAATGCCAGAGCCTTAGAAAAAGAGCTCGGGCAGCAGGCAGACACTGCCACAGAGTCTTGCCCTTTCTTTAGCAAAAAGCATATTATTTTACAGAAAGTTAGAAGATAAATGCTGAATGGCTGCCTTACCCTGAGCTGATTGAAAGTGTCCTAGTCCCAAAGGTGCCAGATCTAGCTAAAAATAGCCACGATATTGAATTCAAGAGCAGAGGATGCTAATCTTCAGCACCCTCGGTATCATTTTCAAATGTAAAGAGACTCAATGCCCTTTAGCAACTAGAGCTTCAGGATTGAGTTTTCTCCCTTTTGAAATGGAACGACTTTTTGGCCAGGAGAATGAAGTTATTTAAAACCTTAGCATTATTAATGCAGGCAGGGATTGTCAGGAGCGTTTGTTCCAACTTCCTCATTTAACAGATGAAGAAACAAAGACCAAGAAAGATGATCTAGTAGCAGGCTGACCAGCCGGAGAGGAGCTCCCTTCCAAGGAAAGATCTAGTTAGAACTTGCTCAATCTCCTAAATAAGTACATTGTCCTGGAGACTAGCAATAATCCCTCAGAAAATGCAGTGGGAAAAAATACACCACTTACAGTAGCAACAGAAATGCACGTCAATCTTAGATAGATGTTTTTAAACATCAAAATGTAGTAATAGTGGTAGAAAAAGTTATACAGACGTTGGGTAGAGTTGAATGACCTTCAGAAGCAAGACACAAAACCTCAAATCATAACTGGAAGAAGTTCTATAGGTAGGACTAAATCGGGGAAGGTATCCTAGTGGGTTATGTTGTTGGTCTACTAACTACACGGTCAGCAGTTTGAAACCACCTGCCGATCCACTGGCCTGGGGCAGTTCTCCCCAGTGTCATGGGCCCCCTCTGCCTGGAAATCGATGTGCTGGCTCGGAGCTTGGGTTTCCTCTGCAGCAGCCCAGGCGTAGGTCTCTCTTTCTTCAGTGTCTGGTCCCAATTGCTTCGTCCAAGTCAAGTGTTCCTTGAGATGTAGTTAATGGATATGGTCTTTCTAACCCTAATTCCTTATAGGATATCTTTTGCTTCTGCACTATCTTTGTGGCTGTGGTCCCACTTTGGAGGGAGTTCTCTGTTGCAGGATTAAGTAGACTAGAGAGGATGGAAACCCAGCCTTTGTTTCCTGGGAGGCATCGTTAAGCTATTTGATTAGAAGGTATGACTTAAAGACACGACCTAAACAAAACAAAACAAAAAAAGAATGCTACTTGTTACAAATGATGTATATATTTTTTTTGGTAAAACAAAACAAAATGACACCATCCTACATTTTCCTTGGTGCTAGTAGGTCGGCGAAAAGATAAACTGCATCTCCATCAAAGCCATTCCTCAGTCTCTTAGAGCCATCCGGGACACAGAGAAACATCACAGGACCATTTGGAAGAGCAATCCAAGATCTCCATCTGAAGTAGAGGAAGCCACCGACACAAGCGGTCTCAGAAACTCTGACATAAAGACTCAGAAGAGCAGTGCTGAAACTGTGGGATACCTTCACCAGGCCCAAGACGATGGCACTAGGAGGCTGCGTGAGACAGGCTGGCTTGCTGGCCCCAAGAAGGCCAAGGCCAAGCGACTGCATGGCTGAGACTGAGAACCAGGGATAGACTCTGACGGAGCTAGCTGCTGATGGAAGAGTGATACTACTGCGGGCTAATGACTATCTGTATCCTTACCTACTGTTTGCTCATCCTGAGTGATGATAAGCAAGGAACTTCCCCACTAACCCTTCTTGACCGCCAATGTTGTCATTACAACAAATTATTGAAGCCAGCATAGAGAGTGTTATGGATGGAAGAATTGGTGTCAGCGTAAGTGAAAAAGACTGGACTATAGAAGTATGTCTGGGGCTGAGCCCCGGTGGCGTAGTGGTTGTGCGCGGGACTGCGGCCCACTGGGCTGGTGGTTCAAATCCAGCAGCAGCTCTCCAGGAGCAATGCTGGGTCTCCTACTCCTATCAGAGGACAGTGATGCGCCCCCCCCCAAAAAAAATAAGCGTGTCTGGTTCCTGCTTCCTGGCAAAAGGGAAGCCAAAGGAGGTTAGATAGTCCCACCACCGTTGCAGTTTATTGCATGGCTATATGGCTGTGTGTGACCTAAATACGTGCCCATGATCAAGTGGGACCAGAAGTAAGAAGAATCAAAGCTTTCCTCCTGAGATTTCCAGTCCAGTTGCTCCCACCCAAGAAGATCAGAAAATGCGCCAGTGTTTTAAGAACTATGGATCAAAATCATCGCCATTCCTTCCTGGTCATCCTCAAGTTCCTTCAGAGTGTTTGTTCATATGTGGGAGAAGGATAGGAGGGGGAGATAGAAGTTCTCAGGGGGATTTGCTACCTTCATTTCAACAGCAAAGCCTCCCCCGTGCAGACGTGAGGAGATGTGATGAATTCAATGATTTTAGCCGCAGGATTATTCTGTGTCCCACTCAACTCTGAGTACTGCCTAGAGCAGCAGTTCTCCACCTGGGGGTAGACACTCCTTTGGGGTTTGAATGACCCTTTCACAGGAGTTGCCTGATTCATAACAGCTGCAAAATTACTGTTATGAAGTAGCAATGGAAAAATTTTATGGTTGGGCATGGGGTGTCACCACAACATGAGGAACTGTATGAAAGGCTGGTCGCATTAGGAAGGTTGAGAATTGATGGGTGAGTATGCGTCATCTCAGAAATGTGAATGGAGAAACCTCCCACCGTCAAGAAAGAATGGTTAGCAGAATGCATGAGATCCCTGCCTGCTGTAGCAGAGGCAGCAGCACTAAGACCATGAGTCAGAACAGAGGAGCACTGCCCTGAGCCATGGGATGATTGATAAAGTTGAGTCCCCTCCCTGCTTGTGCAGTCAGAGGAGGTCAGAGGTGGTCTCCGCCCTATATCTTCAATTGCTCAGCTTCAATTCCTTCATGGATAGAAAGGAGGTAAAAATGTTCCCGCCAGAGTTTCCTGCAAGAAAGTAGAGATTATCGAGAGAAAATACCTGACACACAACAGGAACTCAACAAGCGTTGATTATTTGTGCAGCAGATCCTAGCCATTTTTCATATCCCACCCATGTAAAAGCTAATCAAGCAAAGGAATGAGAGAACTAACAAAACTCGAAACCAAACTCACTGCCGCTGAGTCGGTGCTGTCCCATGGCGACCCTGTAGGCCCTTGAGAGTTTCTGAGACTGTAACTGTTTAGAGCAGGGGTCCTCCAATTGTGGCCCACGGGCCACATGTGGCCCGCCGAAGACATTTATCCAGTCCTCCGAGTGTTTTTGCTGCTGCTAGACTGTCCTGCTTAGCAGCGGACTCATCCCAGAGCCACAGTGAATTTTTTCATACTTTTTTTTTTTAACTACAGTCCAGCTCTCCAACTGTCCGAGGGACAGTGAACTGACCCCCTATTTAAAAAATTTGAGGACTCTTGAAAGTGTCTGATGATACCAACAAAGGACAATAAAGTTCAGATTAAATGAACAAACCAACATGGCCACATAATTCATAAAGCTGCCAGATGCTCAACTAGCTTCTTTATATGCCTGCAGTTTGCTTGCTTTTAGAAAGTGCCCTGGTAGAACAGACAGGGCATAGGATTTGGGAGAACAGAGCTCTTGGCCTGGTTCCAGCCTTGCCACTTACTAGCTAAATGACCCTGGCTTTATCCTTAAGAATGAACAAGACAAAAAGGCACAGTTTCAGGGCTGAGCCCTGGTGGCGTAGTGGTTGAGTGCAGGACTGCAGCCCCATTGACTTGGAGATCAAATCCAGCAGCAGCTCTCCGGGAGCAAGGCTGGGTAGCTCCCACGACCACCAGAGGACAGTGATGCCTTCTCCCCCCCCTCCCCCCCAAAGGCACAGTTTCAGCTCTGAGGGAAAACTCAGAAAATTGATAGGAAAACCAGATAAGAAAATTGCTAAGACACAGATCCATTGGCTCATGAGGAGGGCCCATCTAAGGGAAGATGTGTTGGAGAGCACTTCTCCTTGCACCATGAAACCTTAGAGCTGAACATCTGAGAACCCCAATTGGAGAAGGCTATGGATGACAGTGAAAGCCCAATTCCATTTGCAGAATGCCCCGCATGCATTAAGCCTCCTTTGGATTCCCTCTGACCATTGACAAGGTCCTCGGTGAGCTGGATGAACACAAGGGTTACAACAATGAGCTTAAGCAAAGGAACGATTGTGCGGATGGTCTAAGACTAGCAGTGTTTCCTTCTGTCGTATGCAGGGTCTCTATGCCATCAAACCAACAACAACACTGACCAGGGATATGAATAGTCTTGCCCCTTGGAAAGTGGCTTGCCTCATCTCTTCTCCGTCCAGCCCAGGGAAAGACAGCCTCCCTCAGGACCTTACCTGGTCGCTATCTTTGGTGGCGATGACCAGGGTAGGGTTGTATTGTCTTGAGTCAAACTCTGTACATCTTGCCCTGATTGCCTCGATCAAAAGACCCTGGAAAAATCTTCTAAGATCTTCTAACATGTTGATGCCCCGATTATGGTTCTGTCCCTGCTTCTGGAGTCTCATTTATAATTGTGATGTGTTGATCTGCTGCCAGTCATCCTGTTGTGACAGTTCCCTTTGCTTTCTTTTTTTTTTTTTTTTGTGGCATCACTGCCTCTGGTGGTCGTGGGCGCTACCCAGCCCTGCTCCTGAGAGCCGCTGCTGAATCTGAACCGCCAAGCCTGCGGGCCACAGTCCCGCACTCAACCACTTATGCCACCAGGACTCAGTCCTCCTTTACTTTCTTATGTCCTTTTTAAAGCTCTGTTTCTCAGCAAACCTTTGGGGCACTACTGTGGCCTCAGGCCTTTGGATGATATATCTTTGTATTGTTTATATATATCAAAGCTTTGCCCTGTTTAAGACTTAATGACTGTTTTCCTTATATTATTTTGGGGGGGGGGGCATCACTGCCCTCTGGTGGTCGTGGGAGCTACCCAGCACTGCTCCTGAGAGCTGCCACTGGATTTGAACCACCAAGCCCACAGGCCACAGTCCCGCATTCAATCTCTTACGCCATCGGGGCTCAGCCCCCCTTATATTATATTTAAGGTCTCTTGCATCCTAAAACACTAGTGACTTGCCCTGTCCCTCTTTGTTAGTAGAACACAAAACCCAGCTTGTGGCCCTGCCTCCAGCTCAGGAGGAAAAGCTTTCACCTTTTCACCATATCTTTGGAGCTGTACTGAGGGGCAATGCTTTTCTCTGCCTGTCCTCCTGCCCCTTCGCAAAGCCTCTGAATGTCTCTTACCCTGCTCGAGGAAGGCCATTGGGCATCACTGGGTTAGTAGAACTATTCGCAGGTGCCTCTTTTCAGTGGTGCCTAGGAGATGTGCCATATCTGCTGTGCCTTACATACACGTCTGCAATTCTGTATACTTCCTCGGCTATCCTTATGATCCAGATATACACTCCACATAAATGTGCTAAACTCAGAGAGATGAAAATTTATGGAATAGCAGCAGGGAGAGCTTCTGAACAAAGAGAGTTAAAACTCAGCTGGGGTAAGGCAAAGGAGAGCAAGAAACAGAAAGAAGGCCAGAAAGCTGGAGGCAAGTTATAGTCGCTCCGAGGAGACTCCCAGGAACTTGACCTGAGCCAGGATGGGGATGAAGAAAAGGTCTTGACAGCTCGAGAAGTCCAGGACTGCTTGACTCTGAAGGAGGAAGAAGAACTAGGGAGAGGATTGATTGTTAGCAGCCACACACTGATTTAGCAAAATTTCTGATTCCTCAGGGGACAACCTCAAGTTGAAATTAAGAAGAGAACTCAGCCTTCTTAAATACTTAAGGAGATAATATCCCTGCCTATAAAGGCAAAAATGCTTTCCTTCAAAGGCAACTATAATTTTCTTGCTCATTAATGTCCCCAATCATTCATGCATTTTGTCTTGGGCACTGGAATACAAAGTTGTACAAAACCCAGTTTGTGCCTATAAATTTATTGCGATAAATGCCGATTAATCTGTATGAAGTGTTGAAAGGAAAACCAGTTTGCTTTGTAAACTTTCCCTCAGATCATGATAAAAAGCTGAAGCAAACAGATAGGTAAAAACAAACAAGCAAAATACTTACGAGGCTTCCAATAGCTGCCAGCTATTGGGCTATTGGGCTTTGCTCTAGAAGTCAAGAAGAAATACAGCACAATGTCTTTTCCTCATGGAGCTTATAGTCCAGTCAGTAGACTAATCGGTAAAAATGCATACTTAGAATATTCTAAACATTGTCTTGAACAAATATGTTTTCCTTTTCAGTCATTGTGTTGGTCTATGCCTCTTACTGGGAACACAAATCTTCTGGACTTTAGAGGCTTGGCAGTTTAGCTCTGAGGTCAGTATATTTGGAAACGAAAGGAAAAACAGTCTGTTTCTCGATCTCTACCCTAGAGGTTTAGCAGTGCACCTGGCTGGGTCCAGAACATCCACGTGGTTCTCCAAATGAGGAGTCATTTCTCTGGCCTTGAAAAAAGTTACATCCAACCCTCCTGCTCCCCACCTCCCTTTGGCACCTGCCTTGTTTAGTAATGAGGCTGTTTAATGTATGCTTTTGAGGAGGAAGTGGAAGAGGAGGATAGTGATTGTTTGACTTTTCAAGTCCCCGAGGGTTATAATAGCTTCTTTGCCCAAGTTCTGAATTGTTCCTGGGTAACTCACTGAGTAAAGAAGTCAGAGATCTTCTTGGGTCATTCTCTCTTTTTGCCAAGGAACCCAGTTTGGTTCTTGCCTCCTCCTGGTTCCTGCTTCTTCCTTACCTTTTGCTTTACCTACTCGGAGTGTAACCAACGGCAAACAAGTTCTACTCTAACCATCACTGCTTTTCAAGCACTCATGGGTTCAGAGGATGGAGAGCACCCTAGACAAGCATCGGTGGAAAAAATTCAGACCACCTTGTGCCAGCAGAGAAGGGGTCAGGAGGACATTTCACGTGGAGGACACAAGTTACAGACTTCAAAGAAAGAAGCAATGAGTAAATCTCATAGACAACAAGCAGGAGTCCTCATACTGAGAGTTATGCTAAGAGGCATGTAGATTTAGGCTCAGCTCCCGATTTCATGATTTATTAGTGACATGATCACTTTGCCTTCTCCAGTGGTGCCAAATAGAATCTGCCCAGGCCAGGGAAGCAGATCCCAAGTAGTGGCTGTGGAGGTCATATGCAGGAAGGAGTCCGCTTTTCCCACCTACCCTAGGGTACTAGCATAACATGCTCTGGACTTGTAACTATTTTTAAAGTTCCTTGCTTCGGCCAAGTTTTTTTGTTTAAGGATTTGTCTATTCTGCTCAAGATTAGCAGCAGTGCTGTGTTAAAACCAGCTATTCTGGGGGCATGGATCCTTTTCTGAACCAGTGGTGGGCACAGGAGAAAAGGATGGCGAGCTTTTTCAAAAGTTTTGAGGGAGCCCACTCATGTGGGAAAGAACAAGATTTCTCTTGATAAGATTTGTTTGGTCTCCCAAGGAGAGATATACCTCAGTCCTTGACCCCATGTGAGAAAGAATTCATGTCCAAGCCTTGGTTTGGGATCTGTGGCAGTCACCTAATCTGGTATCAATTTGAGGTTTCTGAGTGTAGGGGTGGAGTCTAGCCTGTCAATCTGGAGAGAATCAATGAGGCCTCTATGTGGGCATGGCCTTCTCTCGAGAATTCTGAGAATGTGGTCATTCCTTCGTGGAGGCAGAGATAGTATCTCTCTCAGTTCACTCCCTTAGAGACTTCCTCCTCACTGACCTGCGATCATCTTGCATTTGGCATCATTGCATACGTTTTGTGAGTCTGAAAGGGACTTTATAGATTGCTGTCAGACATATGAGCTAATATTGGACTTATGGACTTGATCTGGATTGGGATGTTTTCTCAATGTTCATTTCCTCTTATTAAACCTCTCCCTTATATGAGTGTTGATGCATCTGTTTCTCTGGTCTACCCAGACTAACACATAATCCAAATGAGTTTTATGAAAGTTTCAGGTTTACACAGGCACCCACAGGGTCCCTCATCCCCCCTCCCCCTCCCCCGTCTGTCTGCCAGGAAGCTGGTGGGGGGGGCAGATGGGGTACAGGGGTGGGGCGGAGGGGGTGGGGAGAATGGTCAGGTCCAGAATCACCACAACCAGACTGTGCTACATTGTATAGCAGCTGCTGAGAAAGAGCTGCCAAAGTCAAACCGTTGGTCTTTTCAGTTCTTTGGCAGGGAGGTGTGGGTGATGACTCTGCTCGACTCCAAGGGTTGAATTGAACTCACCTGGCCTAGGTATGCCAATCCAAGTGCAGCACCCCTGGCCAGAAGCTTGGACTTCTGAGCATGCTGGAAACTCAAACCTCAGTGTGCACAATGGAGGGGACCCTATGCTATATTACCTAACAGACTCTCAGGGTAGCATCAGGGCAATGAGCAGCTCCATCAATCCAGTCTAAGAAGACCTGGTAACATGCATTGTCAATAAGTTCAGTTTAGTACAACCCATGGCCTAGGTCTAAACAAGGGAATCACCGCTGTGGTCCATTAGGACAAAGCCGTGTGGCTTCTCCTCCGGCTCCTTCAGCTTCTTGGATGCTGCCATCTTGTCTTGTCCATGATTCATTGTCTCTGAAGGCATCAAAACAGATCCCGACTTTCAGTCAGGCATCCTGACCTTCTTAACCATTGTCTTTGAGCAGAGATGTTCTGAGACATTTCAAATGGCAGCTTCTACCTCTGAGCTCCAGATGTACATTAACAGAATTCATTTTATATAGGAATAACCAAAGATAGTATAAAAAAATAATCAAAACTTTAACTTTCCATTTTGTTTCCAGAAAATAACTCAGTAAACTGCAAGCTCATATCTGACTTCTGGCTAGCCCAAGAAATAACAATACCATGAGGAACAAGTCAAACATACATCTACTTTCCATCTTTATGATTTGTTCCTCTAGTACCTCACTCCTGGTACCATAATGTGTTAGTCCAGGTAGACCAGAGAAACAAATTTCATAGACACGCGTATGGATATAAGGAAAAGGTTTATATACAAAAGGCAGCGTCTGAAGAGCCGGAGGAGAAGTCACATGGTTTGGCCCTGCTGGAACCAGACCTCTGAAAGTGGAGAGGCCACATAGAGATCTCTGCCAGTGATGAGTTGCTTCTGCCACCACTGGATGCTTTGATGGACCCTGAGCCCTGGAAGTGAGGAGCCATGGGGAGACCCCTGCCAGTGCTGGGATTCTGCACCCACTGACCTGTGACTTCATGAGTTGGAAGGAGACATTATAGACTGGTATCGGGCATATGGGCTAATATCGGACTTATGGCTTTGAACTTGACTGGGCTGGGATGCTTTCTCAGTGTTCCGTTCCTTTTGTATATAAACCCTTTCCTTATATCCATGTGCCTGTCTATGAAATTTGTTCCTCTAGTCTACCTGGACTAACACATCGTGATATTGAGATAAACAAGCCATTCAAAGACCAGCTACTTATGGAAATTAATGACTACACTGAAAATAGAAAGATAAGAAATCAGCATGGAAACTGTGAAGCCTCGCCTACAAGAGGTTGTGATTTGGGTGAAGAATTTATGGGATAAAATCACTGACAGTGTTGTTACCAATGCACTCCGAGCAAGTTACATGGATAAGAGATGCTCATTTAATGAGAACTCTATTGCTTGATATGAGAGATTGGGGACAATGGTTCTTAAGGAAATAGAGTTGCAAGAAGTTCAAGATATAATTTGGGGTTTGGAGAGTTATGATGATGTTCCAGAAGAAGACAACTTAGCTATATTTGAGTAAATGTGATTGTTGTACCATACTTAAAAAAATAACATACCCCTGGAAATAAGCCCTGGAAAAATTAAATATAAGACCCTTTCTTATTTTGGAGGAAACACAGTAGATTGAACTGTGTTCTACTCTCTCCTGCCCCTAAATATGTGTCAACTTGACTGGTCCATGATTCTCAATATTAAGTGATTGACTGTCCTCAATTTTGTGATCTGAAGTAATTATTCTATGTATTATACATTCTCACACCTACAATGATTAGAGCACAGGATAAGAGGCAGGTGTGGTAATGAGACAGAATGCAACCTGCAGGATGCGATTGCACCTTGTCAGTGTCTTCAGCGATATAAAAAAGCTTGACCATGTTACTAGAGATCAGAGGGTCCTGAACCTTCTTCCAGAGTCTACACAAAGAGAAAATTTCCTGATATTGTGACTTCTAACCTCCTAAAGCATGAGAGAATATATTTGTTAAAAAGCCATCTACTTGTAGCATTTTTGTTATAGCAGCATGAGATAACAAAGACAGAATCTGGTATCAGAAGAGTGGGGTACTGTCCTAAAAGAAACCTAAAATGTAGAAGTGATTTTGAAATTAGAAATTGGGTAGTGACTGAAAAATAAAAATTTAGATTGCTTTGAAGTGAATGTTGCCCGAATCATGGTCATCAAAGGCAATTCTGGTAAGGGTTCAGAAGGAAATGAGGACTTTGATGGAGATCATCTAATTGGGTGGGTAGGTGGGGGACATATAGTCAAGAGTTATACCCTGACTGCCTTGGGGAAGCCCTTGAACCAATATTGTAAATGCCCCTGTCTAACATAATGCACTTGTCCCAACCACAGTCCCCAACTTCTCAGGGTGTTCCTCTGGTACCTAAGATGTAGAGATCTTGCAGTTATCATGTATTTTGTTGTTTTCTTTGATCTCCCATGTCCCCTTTAAGGGTCTGTAACTCAGCAAACCCTTAGACATCATTATGACCTCAGGCCAATTGTCTCGCTCATCTGGAT
>PVJH01016179.1:0-49607 GCA_004026705.1 Nesogale talazaci
TTTTAGAAAAAAAATTTTAATTCTCCAAAGAATAGCTAAGTCCCCCTTCAAGGCCTTTCATCTTTCTTTGTCCTCCAAATATATGTGTGTGCAAAATTGTTCCCCATTCAATGATATACACAGAATATTCAGAGATGTTGCTAGCTATCCCCACAACATGTTGACAATGTTCTCATTTCCACATCACTTTCCCT
Source organism: Nesogale talazaci (assembly GCA_004026705.1). Lineage (NCBI taxonomy): Eukaryota > Metazoa > Chordata > Mammalia > Afrosoricida > Tenrecidae > Nesogale > Nesogale talazaci. The sequence goes on from PVJH01016179.1 coordinate 195, forward strand.
GTTTCCATCCTTCTAATATTCCTGTCCACGATGCATTCTTATCTTTGTCTTCAGGCAAATGCTGCTTGTGCGGTCTCGTGTAGAGGTTTTGAGGAGCACATTTCTCAGAGGCATTAGTTTTCATTTTATTACCTGAGCTGTTGTTTGGCTGAAAAGCAACCTCTGGGAGTGGTTTCAGTTCCAGGTTAGGGGATCCATCAGTCTCCATCAGTCTAGTAAGACTGCTGTTTTTTATGAATATTATATTCTACATTCTCTCGTTCAAGCTGTACTTTTAATTGAATCCCTAGTTAGAGCAGTTTGTAGTGCTAGCCAGATGCCATCTGGTTCTTCTGGTCTCAGTGGAGGAGGCTGTGTGTGGGTCATCAGTCTTAAACAGAATTGATTTTTTTATTATCTTTTAACATTTTATGGACACCCCTACATATATAATTCCAATCCTTAGATCCATTAAATCAAGCATAGTTGTACAATTGCTGCCGTCATCATTTCTAATACATTTTCTTTCTTCTTGAACTCCTTGATAGCAGGTCCCTTTCTCCCCTCCCTCTTCCACTCTACCACTCCTCTTAATATATTATATTATTATAACTATTACTATTTTATTATAGTATTTTGTCATAACTTACAACTACCAATGTCTGCATACACCTAAAATTCTGATGTCTGTTTCCTTTTGAATGGGGTTTACAGTGATCGTTGCTATCAGTCCCACCTTTCCTCACTTCTCTTCCCATCATACCCTCAGGGAATCCTAACTCCCATTACTCTTTCTGAGGGGTTTATTTACCTTGGATTTCATGCATCAAAAGACCTTAGTTGTACCAATGTACATACGCAGGTCTACCAAGATTAGAGGGGTGAAACTAAGGTCATACTCGTGGGAGGAGGAAATTTTAAAGAACTGGAGAATAGTTAAGCGTTTCAGCAATGCTCTATTGCACCCTGGACGTACCACTCCTTATGGGAGGCCCTGCTGTGAGAAACTGTCCAATTGTCTTACAGTTGGGCTTTGGGTATCCACTTTGACTCTGCTCCTTCACGTCAATTTATTGCTTGTTTTTGAATTTTTGATACCCATTCCTGTTGATACCTCATGATCATGCAGGTTGGTGTGCATCTTCCATGTGGGCTAGTTGCTTCCCTACTAGATAGATATTTGTTTAACTTCAAGACCCCAGATGCTATGTCTCTTAATAGCCAGCACCCTTAGCTTTCTTCACTGTATTTCCTTATGCGCCCATTTTGCCTTCAGAGATCATGTCAGGAAGGTGAGTATCATACTACATTATTAAAACAAATTGTTCTTGTACTGAGACAAGATTTAAATAGAGGCCCAAAATCCATATGCTTCCTTATTGTATCAACATATATCTACCTACATACATTAGTAATATACCTGTCTTTATATAGAGATATATTTATATATATACATACCTATATTTTACCCACATATAATTTTTACTTCCTTATTTCTTTTTTCTTTCCTCCTGCCTATCATGTTCACCCTTCATTTGCCTCTCAGTAATTCCTCTTAGGTACATCTCAATTGATCAAACATCACCAGAGTCCCTACACTCTCCTTGCCATCAATTTTAGATCCCTTATATCCCCTGGTCCATGACTTAATTGGCCCACCCCATCTCCTCCTATCTCATCGTATTCTCCTCTTGCTTTTCCACTATTGGGGCCAAACCCACAGACCAGCTGCACTTCCTGAACTGTACCTTCAGTGCTCTCCTCAATAGTACTGTGATAAAGGGCAGAAACATCATGTTTTGAGCTGCTGTCAGCTCTGCCATCCTCTCTGTGAACTAGCTGCTCTGGAAGGAATGTCACCCTCAGGTCTTGGTGTGCCAGAATGTGGTCCACCCTCTTATTCTCTTTCTCTCTTAGTTTGTTCCCATGTGAACAGAACAGACCGGCTCCTCTCCCCAGACTGTATCTTCAGTGCTATCCTCTCTATCACTGTTGTCTAGGGAGGGGGACCTCATAACTCGAGCTGGGGTCAGTCAGATTTGCAGTCCTCTCTGTTAGTGGGCTCTCAGAGCAGGTACATCACCCTCAAGGATTTGGTGCATGGGAATGAGGTTGGCTTTCTCTCCCCACTTCCTGTGGAGACATAAACAATATCCTCTCCATGGTCTATCAATGGCCTGATCCCCAATGTCAATCTTCTTCTCTCCTCCTGTGGGTCGTAAAGGATGAAAGAAGAGGAAAAAAACATCTTTCAGCCGTGGTGCCATCTTCACCTTTTTTTAAAGCATATTTTAAATTTTGATGCCATGTGCATCCTTGAGTTTGGTCTGACCATGGCCAGAGTACCTTCTTCTTAGTGAAGACTATGCTGTAAGTTCATTTTCTTCCAAATCTGATGTGCTGTTTGAGGTTACCTCGGTGGACTCATGTTGTAGTTGACCTATTGTGATTGGCTAATTTCACTCAGCATAGTTTTCTCCAATTCTTTCCATGAGACATTTCATGTTTTCATTGCTGCTTTTTAGAGAGACACAATAGGTATATACCAGAGGTTTTTTGATCCATTCATCTATTGATGGAAATGTAAGTTGTTTCCAATTTCTGCAATTATGAATGGTACCTCTACTGAACATTGAAGCACAGATGTCTGGGCATGGTCTGTTTCTTACCTCTTCTGGGTATAGGCCCAGTATGAGGATTTCTGGATGATAAAGTAACTCAATTTTCATTTGTTTTAGGTATTGCCAACTGTTTTAACAACTCTGGGTATATATTAGGTTTTAAAGTACTGGTTCTCAACCTTCCTAATGCTGCGATGTTTAATACAGTTCCTCATGTTGCAGTGACCCTCCCAACCATAAAATTATTTTTGTTGCCACTTCATAACTATAATTTTGCTACTGTTCTGAGTCGGGCAACTTCTGTGAAAGGGTCTTTCGACCCCTACAGGGGTCACAACCCACAGGTTGAAAACCGCTATTTTAAAGTCATATAATGCAATCCCTTAGACTTTGTTCTTCTTCTTGAGGAGTTCTTTGCTAATTCTAGACTTCTTCCTTTTGCCTATGAAGTTGGAAATCCACGAACATAGGATATTCTTCCATTTGTGAAGGTCAGTTTCTTATAATAATAATAGTCTTCTTTGTACATATCTTTTGTGGGGGATTTTGTTATGTATATTCCTAGATATCTCAGCTTATTTTTGGCTATTGTGAAGGGTACTGCCTTTTCAAATCTCCATTTCTGTAATCTCATTCGATGTGTATAGCAATCCAAGTGACTTCTGTTTGTTGATCTTATAGCCCACCACACACCAAATTCTTGACAACAATGTGTAATAATCTGGGGAAAGGAGTGTTTTTCCAAGTATTTGCCTATGTCTTTAAAGTTGTAGTCATTGGAGTACAGACTTTCATAATGCTGTGTAATCTTTTTTTCAGAGACAAAGGACTTTATTACTCTCAACAATCATAAAGTACATCATGTTTTTGCATTTAGCGTCTTTGCCCCAATTTTCTTTTTTTTTCCTCAATGATTTTATGGGGGTTCTTACAGCACTTATAACATTCCACACATCATTTGTATCAAGCATATTTGTACACATATTACCATCTTCATTTCCAAATGTCTTCTACTTGAGCCCTTGGTATAAGCTGCTCTTTCCCCCTCCATTTTTTAAATAAATAATTTTATTGGGGACTCACACAACTTCCATCACGATCCATACATACGTCAATTGTATCCAGATCACATTTGCACACTTGTTGCCATCATCACTCTCTAAACATTCTCTCTCCACTTAGGCCCCCCAGTACTCACTCCCTATGTTTTCCCTCCCTCCCCACTCCTCCTCCCCTATGAATCCTTAATAATTTACAAATTGTTATTACTTCTTCATATTGTACACTGTCCAATGTGTCCCTTCACCCACATCCCTATTGTTTGCACTCCAGAAAGGAGGTTATGTGTAGATCCCTGCAATTGGTTCCCCCTTTCTACTTCACCCTCTCTCCACCCTCCCAGTATCACCACTCCCACCACTGATCCTGAAGGGATGATATATCCTGAATTCCCCATGTTTCCAGCTCCAGTGTACATCCCCTGAGGTAGCTGGATTTATTAGGTAGAATTGGCATCCTAATAGTGGTTGGGAGGAAGCATTTGATAACTAGAGGAAAGCTGCCTATTTCATTGTTACTACACTGTACCTTGACTGGCCCATCTCCTCCCTCCAACCCCTCTGTAAGAGATGTTGCTTCATCTATTGATGGGCTTTGGATCCCCAATCTGTACTTTCCCATCATTTATAATGATATAATTTTTAGTTATTTGGTGCCTGACACTGGAACCCTTCAATACCTCCTGGTCACACAGGCTGGAGTGCTTCCTCCATGTAGACTTTATTGCTTCTGAGATAGATGGCCCCTTTTTTACTTTCAAGCCTTTAAGACCCCAGATGCTATATCTTTTGATAGCCAGGCACCATAAGCATTCTTCACCACATTTGTTTATGCACACATCTGCCATCAGTGATCATTTCAGGAAGGTGAGCATGCAATGTTATGATTTTTAGTTCTTGAGGTCTGATAACTAATCCCTTTGACACCTCGTGGTCCCACAAGCTGCTGTGCTTCTTCCATGTGCACTTTTTTGCTTCTGAACACCATCTGCTTTCTTCACACACCTGCTTGTGCACACCTTTGTCTTCAGTGACTGTGTCAGGAAGGTGAGCATCATGGAATGCCAATTTAATATAACAAAATGTTTTGCACTGAGGATGTATTTGATTGGCGGTCCAATGCCCACCTACTGTCCTAATACTAACCCTATAAGTATATGCACATTGGTCTCTTTCCCCATCATCAATATATAAATATATTCACCTATGTACATGACTATATTTAGATCTCTATAAATGCTCTTTATCCTCCAGTTCTTTCCTCTATTTCATTTTAATTTCCTCTTGTTCCACTATCATGTGCAACCTCCAATGAGGTTTCAGTATTTTCTCTCTGTTACATTACTCTTGATCAATCCCTGTTGGGCCTCTCACACCCACCTGTCACTGATTTTGAATCACTTATTATTGCCTTATCCCTGGGTCGGTCAACACCACCTCCTTTCGGCCTCCTACCCATCTTCCATGAACCTCCCCCCACCCCCGGACATTGGGATATGTTGTCATTTCCTCTTTCAATCCCTTGTCCTGACCTTTGATGACTGCTCTTTCCTTTCTTTGGTTTGGTTTTCCAGCAATCTGTTGATTCTGCTAGTCCTTTTAAAGAGCCAGCTTTTGAATGCTTTGTGTACGTTTTATATTGTTTTCTCACTCGTTTACATCTGCCCTGATTTTTATTATTTATTTTCGTTTGCTATTAGAGCCATGGCTCTCAACCTTCCTAAAGTCGTGACCTTTTAATACAGTTACTTATGGTGTGGTGCCACCCAACTACAAAATTATTTTCATTGCTCCTTCGTAATTGTAATTTTGCTATTGTTATGAATCATCATGTAAATATCTTATATGCCGGATGTATTTTCATTGTTACAATTTGAACATAATTAAAGCATAAAGATTAATCACAAAACAATGTATAGTTATATATTGGGAAATATTTATTTCTAATGACAAATAAATGAAATTGTGTCTTTAAGCATGGTGTAGCATGGGTAAGAGTCTTCACACCAGGTACTCATATTTGGGCTATCTGCCTGTGAGCGGACCTGCGTGGAGATGGATAGAGGAGCAGTGTCTTGGTTCCTAAAACCATTGAAAATATGTATTTTGAAAGGGTTGTTCAAACCCGAAAAGAGTTGTGACCCACAGGTTGAGAACCACTGTATTAGAAGGATTATTCTGTTGCCTCTGTTCCAAAAGGTGGAAGTTTTGTGATAGCATATTGACCGTAAGTCTTTCTTTCTTTTTCATATGTGCATTTATTTTTGATAGTGATCAAACATCCTCTGATAACGTCTTTTGCTGTATCCAGTAGGCTTTGGCATGTTGTATTCTCGTCCGTTTCTACAGTCGTCCTATGTTTTCTGTGATTGGGGCCAGTTATCACTCATTTTGAGGAAGAAAGCAGTTGGTCCTCCAAGTCTGTGTCCTTATTGCTTTGATCTGCCTTTTACTGTTTCCCAGCTTTCTGGCTAAATGGTCAGAGAAGGAGATCTGAGTGATAGTTATATGTTTGAATTTATTCAGGCTTGACTTGTGTCCTAGCATGTGGTCTGTTTTTAAATATGTGCCATATGCACTGGAAAAAGGATGTGTAAATTTTTTTCAGTATGTCTACCAGTATGTATGTCAGTTGAGTTACCTAATTGCAGAGTTTAAGTCTGTTGAGCTTCTTTCCCATTGGACTATCTTTCTTAGAGAGTAGAATATTGAAGAATTGAATATTGAATTGAATATTGAATATTGAAGAATTGTTGAATCTATGATCTCTTTTTTCATCTTTTGAGGAATTTGATTAACAAATTTCATGGGTCGATAGTTCGGTGCTTGTATATTTCTAATGCTCACTGGCTTTTGATCTACTGATATCTTGAGCATTATTTAGCACCCATGCTTATCTCTTGTTATGACTTGAATCTTGAGATCATTTTTGTCAGAGATTAAGATTACAACTTTTACCTTTTTAAAATTGCCATTTATTTCATATACAGTAGAATTCTGGACCTTGATGCTAATCTGCTCTAGAAGGAATATCGAGATGCAATGCAGTCAAGTTCCAAATCAATTTTTCCCATAAGAAATAACTGAAAATAGATTAATCCATTCTTGATCAATAATTTAAATAAGAAACACAACATTAAAAAGTTCTTAACATCTATAGTATGACCCATACCTTGAGATTGATGAGGATCTGGATCTGTTGACATGAAGTGGGTATGGAGTGGGAGTCATGGCTTAGAGAGGAAATCCCCTTTCATAAAATCAACTGGTAACTGCTTTTCATAAGTCATGATAGAAATAGGTATATTATCCCAATTGAATTTGTCTCACGCTAGCTAAATAGCTGATGTTTCAGTTGCCCAGACAGCATGGCATAGAAACAAATTTTATTTTTCATTTTGGAATTAGGGAGTAAAGAGTCAATATTATAATATTGCAACTGCATCAGCCCTTACTTGAATATTGAAATACTTCCTTCTTGTCACCTTCGAGTCATGTATCTGCACTGTAGTTTCTTTCAGTCTCTGGCTCCACCCATCCTCTGGCTCTCCTCATAACAAATGTAGACCCAAACTCCTCACAATGACCTGGAAGTCTATCCAGGTGCTGGGTTGGGATGCTTTCTTAATATCCTATTTCCCTTATATATAAACCTCTGACATTGCATGTTATTTCTCTTGCTTTCTTGAGGAAGTTATTGATGTGTGTTGCTGTCAGCTTTTCATTTTGGAGAAGGTCAGCACCATTTTCCTGGATGTCTGGGAAATGTAAGTTTCTCTCTGGGAGGTAAGTAAAAATGGATTTAAATGCTACACATAGCTGGCTGCACTGGGGGATTGGGCTCTTTCTTTATCTCACAAGGTTTTTACTCTCTCCTTAGACAGCCAGGATTACCTTATGAACAGGGTGTTTGTGGGCGGCATGGGAAGTGCAGTGTAGGGCAGGTGTATGGAGAGCTGCAATAACCTTGGGGCCAGTGATGGCGAGAAGTTCCCAATGATGGGCTGGGGCTGACAGAGTTAGGTAAACTGCAAGGCCAGGCCTGGTCGTCTGTAGGATTGCTGTGGTTCTGGGTCAGAATGACAGGGAAGTCGTGTGTCTGGACTGGCTGGCAGGGGGGCTGAGGTTCCAGGCTGTGTTGGCAGAGGAGCCTTGGGGCCTGTCCTAGACAGCAGAGGAGCTGTGGGGCTGCACCCAGTGGCCTCACATGTTGTTCAGGGGGTTTTGCAGTTATGTGATATTGCCCCAAGGTGTGATCTGCTGTGATGCTCCAATCTGTAGAAGATGATTAAGACACAGATTCAACAAACTCAACTTCATCACATCCCTGATCAGATATACAGGGAGTTTTTCTAAGGTTTGTACGCTACCTGAAAACAACTTTCATCCATTACTCTCTGAATCTAATTCTCCATGTCTGGAATAGGACAGGCCAGATAAAAAGCAAGTTTAAAAAGTAATTTTAGAAAATAAGGCATTCTAGTAATATACTTCCCAAACATAGGATTTTTAAAAAGATGATTACTAGTTTTGGATAAGATTAAGAAGTATCTCCCTCTTTAAATCTGGCTTTTAGAAAACTAAGAGGTTGGCCAGCCAACATCTAAGCTTCTCTTTTATAACAATCGGGACCCAGGTTGTATAACATCAACACTCTGTGATAGCACATCTCCTCTTAGAATTCTGTTTAATATTCAGGCATATTTTTGTCCCTGTGGAAATATACAATGTTAAAATATAGTTTTAATAATTTCATTGGAGGTCTTTTATCTTATTATGTTTTCTCCAAGGAGAATATTCAGGATTTGTCTAATCAAAAACTAGTTTAATATTTCACTAAAAGTACATGGGGAAAGTTTCAGTGTCTCTTTTGACATCCATTTTGATCGTTACTTTCTTTCTTGTCTTTCTAACGATCTTTCTTTTCTTCATGAGTGATAGTCTTAATGCCCTCCTGTCAGGTCTTCTGTCATTAGTGTTCAATGCACCAAATCTATTCTTAGGATGGTCTTGAAATTAAGGTGGGATACACCCAGGTTGTATTTTGGCTCTTGAAGGCTTATTTTCATTTTCTTAAATTTCAACTCTAACCTAAATACCAGCAATTAATGATATATTCCACAGTCAGTCTTTAGTCCTTAATAATTTTAGCAGCTGATATTGGATTTCTTCATCTTATCACCCCACAGATATAGTCAGTTTGGTGTCTGAGTACTCCATGTGTATGAGCCCAAGTGTATTGTTCATTGGCTTTCCTTTTGAAAAGTGGTATTTTCTATGATACAAGTCATTGGTCCTTCATACCATCTTCAACTTCATTTCTGTCACTAAGGTTGTATTTTCTAACTACTGTCCCATCCTCTCCCCCCAAAAAAATTTGCATTATAATTTCCAATAATTATCAGTGACTCTTGCATGTTTGATCAATTTTATACTGAAGTTTTGGTAGAATTCTTTAATTTCTTCATTACTAGCTTTTGTGGTTGGTGCATAAATTCTAATAATGGTTGTATTGATTGAATTTCCTTTTATACAGATAGATGTTGTGGCAGTCATGTGCTATGTCAATTTCATGATGGAGATCTAGGGGTGGAGTCTAGCCTGTTAATCTGGAGACAGCCATTGAGTAGCCAATGAGGCCTCTGTGTGGGTGTGGCTTTCTCCTGAGACTTCTGGGAAATCTCACAATATTTCCCTCATAGAGATGACAGGCCATCTTGTCAGTTGTTGGAAGTCAGTCTCCGAGACAATGAACTACAGACAAGACAAGATGGCAGCGTCCTAGGAGCCAGAGTAGATGCCACACTGCCTTACTCTGATGGAACCAGACCTCTGAATCTGGAGAAGCCACGTGAAGACCCCTGCCAGTGCTGAGTTGCTTCTACCACCCCTGGATGCTGTTGATGGACCCTGAGCCCTGGAAACAAGGAGCCATGGGGAGACCCCTGTTGGTGCCAGGATTCTGCACCCACTGGCCTGTGACTTTGTGAGTCTGAAGGAGACTTTGTAGACTGGTATCAGGCATATGGGCTAATATTGGACTTATGATTTTTGAACTGGACTGGGTTGGGATGCTTTCTCAATGTTCCATTCCTTTTGTATATAAACCTTATCCTTATATTCATATGTGTGTCTATGAATTTGCTTCTCTAGTCTATCCAGACTAACACACCACCACAGTAAACCATTTGATTTTCTGATTAAAACTGGCCCAAACCAATATATTTCAGCTTATTAACACCTGAATATTGATGCATATGCATTCCATTTTATTTTAACAACTTCCAATTTTCCTCAATTCATACATTCCAAGTTCCAATTATTAGTTGATACTTTTAGATGTTTCTTCTCATTTTCAGTCTTGCTCTATTAGCAGATAATAATCCAAAGGTTTTCCTTTCACAAGCTTTGCATTCTCCAAGTCATTATGATTGACTCTACTCTGAAAAGGCGACTCTCCCTCAGTCATATTTTGAATGTCTTGTGACCTGAGGGACTCATCTTCTGACACCATCTCTGAGAAGGTTCTGTTTCTTTCTAGTAACTGACAATACTCCGATGCTATTCATAGGATTTTCAGTGATCAATTCATCTGAAGTCGGCAGACTATTTCTTCTTCATAGTCTGTTTTTATTTTGGAAGCTTTGCTAACACTTGTTCACTTTGGGTGACTATACTGATACTAGAAAATAACAATGACATATCTTTTCTTTTTTGCAATGATTTAGCTTTAAGCATCACAGCAACATACAAATCACCACAGTGGGACAAACTGACTGACAAGTGGTAGATATAAACATGTATACATGTATAAATCTATAAAACATAGGAAGTACAAAATTACCAGCTGCTACTAAAAATTTTTATTCTAAGTCTTTCATCTTAGCTTTTTACAGGAAAATTTCAATGGTTATCCTTCATTCAAAGGTAGTTTTATAAATTAATAAAGATTTTCAATAGAAAACTTTAGCTCAAATGAGAAAACTCATATTCTTATATAGAAATGCTTATACAGAAATTTATATGCTCATTATTTATACTTTTTATTAAACTGAGATATAATTCTCATATCAGTGTTCACTCTTTTAAAGTATACAGTTCAGTAGTTTTTAATATAGTCACAAAGTTGTACAATTGCCACCACTGTTTGATCTCAGAACATTTCATTACTCTAATAAGAAAGCACATATCCATTAGGAGGTCATTTTCCTTTCGTTCTTTTTCTCAGGTACTGACAACCATTAATCTACTTTTTGTTTCTATACATTTGCTTTCTGTAGACACTTCATATAATAGGTTGCTTTGTGTGACAGGCTTCTGTCGCTTGTCAGAAGGTTTTCAAGACTTATCCATGAGACAGCATGCATTAGTGATTCCTTTTGAAGGCTGCATACCATACTGTTATCTTGATCTATGGTTTTGCTTGTTTATTCATCAGCTATTGGTCATTTGAGCTGTTTTCATGTCATGGCTAGTATGTACAATACTACAGTAAACACATGCGGTTTTTGCTTACATATGCTTTAGTTCCCTTGACGATGCAACTAGGACTTGAAATGACGAGTTACATGGTAACTATGTTTAACTACTTGAGGAACTGCCAAGACTGTTTTTCAAAGTGGCCGTCATCATTTTGCATTCACAGCATGGATATACGAGGGTCCTGATTTCTTTGTGTCCTTGCCAGCACTTGCCATTATCTGTCTTCTTAATTGCAGCACTCCTAGGGGGTGTGAAGTGCTATCTCATTGTGGTTTTGATTTATAGTTCCTTCATAATTAATGATATTGAGCATACATCTTTCCATGTGCTTATGGGTCATTTGTGTATCTTCCTTGAAGAACTATCTATTTAAATACTTTGCCCATTTAAAAAATCGGGTTGTCTTTTTGCTGTTACATTGCAATAGTCTTTTATACCTTCTAGATATGAGATACTTTTAGAAAATGTGACTTGAAAATACATTTTTTCACATTCTGTGGAATATAATTTGATTTTCTTGATAGTGTCCTTTAAAAAATCATTTTACTGGGGTTTCATACAACTCTTCTCACAATTTATACATCCACTCATTGTATGCCAAGCACGCTTGTACATTTGTTGCCCTCATCGTTGTCAAAACATTTGCTTTCTTTTTAAGCCCTTGTTATTAGCTTCTCACTAGTCCCTCCCTCCCTATACCCCCTCCTTCTTGAACCCTTGATAATTTATAAATTATTATTATTTTGTCATAACCTACACTGTCCAATGTCTCATTTTACCCACCTAGTGATAGTATCCTTTTGATGAAGAAAAGCTTGAACTTTTAGGAAATCCAATTTTCTTGCTTTTTCTTTTGGTGGCTTTTATTTTCAGTGTCATAACTATTAAAACCATTGTGTAATCTAAGTCCACAAATTCTCAGTCTCTTATTTCTTTTATGAATTTTATGGGTTTAGCTCTTATATTTAGGCCTTTAATCAGATTAAGTTCATGTTTATATAGGATTTGAGTTAAAGATGCCAATTTTATTCTTTGATTTTGGACATTCAGCTTTCTCACTACAATTTTTTTAAAGAGACTATTCTTTCTTCAACTGAATATGTTTGTTTATAAATGGCATTCATATGTCTCTTACTTAAAAAATGTAACTTCAATTGTTTTATTAAGTGTATCAAGGCTTTAGAAAAGTAACAACATTATTTGTTGAGCCACCAGTATGCATCAGTCATTGTCTTGATACTAGTTTTTTAAAATTTTTATTCCATGTGCTTCTGTTCTGGCCACTGGTTATTGCAACAGGAATTCAGAGTATTAAGAGATCAATATATAGTTTCTACTTTTATAGGGTTTACATTACACTAGGACATAAAAGAAGATAAATATATAGTGTAATATATGCAAATAACATTTTCTGTGAAATAAGGAACAGACGGGTAAAGTAAACCATATAAACCAACAAAAAAAAATCATTAATTGTAGGCAAAATAGAAAGCTATGCAGGAAAGGAAAATAATCAAAGCTTACCATACAAATAGCATGTATATACTCATAATAAAGTAAATCTTGGTATTAATTTACTTTCTTAATTAATATAAGAAACTTCAGGCTGAGCCCCAGTGGCATAGTGGTTGAGTGCGGGACTGCGGCTCGTGGGCTTGGCGGTTCAAATCCAGCGGCGGCTCTCAGGAGCAGCACTGGGTAGCAGCCACGACCACCAGAGGGCAGTGATGTGCCACCCCCCCCAAAAAAAGAGAAACTTCTTGTGACAAATAGATTGAGCCAATGTGGTAAAGACAAAGAAACATTTGCATAATAGGAGAAGGGGAGGGAAATGAATGAGATCTTCATCTTTCCTAATAGGAAGACAATGTATACCTGAAATCAATGGCAAATGTTAGAAATTCAACCACGTTACTTTGATTCATGTAGATAGGCACCTAAATCTGCAGCTAAGATTTTAACTTGCTTTTTCCTGCAGAGTAAAAATATTGGAGTGGAATGGAGAGCTACAAATTCTGCAGAACTTTTGGGCTCTACACAGTGTACATAGAAACCTCAGCCTTCATTAGTTTAAAGAAAAGATAAAAAATGGAAAAGTGTAGAATCTACAAAATGCAGTCAATAATAAATGGAGAGATATAAGATATCTTAAAAAGAGGATATGGTACTTTTTTTTAAGTTTACAAAAGAAATGAAGGACTTATATGAAGGACTTCAAAAATTTCATTTTTGCTGATGAAGATCAAGAACTGCAGCTTTCGGTATGGATTGAAATTCAATGTAAAGAAAACCCAACCCTCACCATAGGATGAATAGGTAATATCATGATCAATAGAGAAAAAGTGAACTTGTCAAGGATCTTGTCTTGCTTGGATTCACAATCAATGCTTATGGAAACAGCAATTAAGATCGACCGATGCAATGCATTGGGTAAAGCTGCTGCCCAAGACCTCTTTAAAGTGTTGAAAAGCAAAGAGGTTACTGTGAAGACTAAAATGCCTGAGCCCAGCCATGATATTCTCCATTGCCTCATGTACGTGCGAAAGTTGGATATTGAATAAAAGGAAGCACTGATGCACTTGAATTATGTGGCTCTGGTGAAGAATATTGAAAATGCCACAGACTGCCAAAAGAACAAATAAATCTGTCTTGGAAGAAGCACTTCCTTAATACACCTTACAGACAAGGATGGCAAGGCTTCATCTCATATTCTTTGCATATGTTCACAGGGGAGACAACTCCCTGGAAAAGGACACCAGGCTTGGTAAAGCTGAAGGCAGAAAAAAAGAGGAAGGCCCTCAAAAAAATGGTTTGACACAATGGCTGTAACAATGGACTCTCATAAAAACAGGTGTGAGGAGGGGGCAGGGTTGCAATGGGTCAGAACTGACTCATAACAATCCCTAAGAAGAGCACCACCACCACCACCAAGAGTTTGGAAAACCCATTATCTATTAATTCCACTTTCTTCCATGAACGTTGTGTGTAAGCGTGCATGCACACGTACAGAAGCAAATGAGGATCACTGTATCTGAAACTTCCAAATCTTATTTACAGAATTAACTTTAAAAAGATTTAAATGAGGATATATAATAGTGCTTTTCCAAAAACAGTCTTAGTTAAAAACATTCCATACACCCCGAATGGCAAATGAACACGACACATATACAAACATAAAAGAATCTAAAGGCTGTTAAATAAATACACTAGCAAGTTGCTTCAAGTGGAAAGTGAAAGTATATCGCTAAAAACAAAGACCGGAGCATGGTACATGGAAAAGTGAATACAGAGATAAACAAACGTGTAATTAATTTTTTAAAAGGAAGTGTGATCTGGTCAATATCATCTGGCTATTCTTATGTCAGCATATTAAAAAGTTATGGTACAGCTGCTGAAAGGGAAATGTTGTAAATAGCCAGAGCACAGAGGAACGTCTAACAAAGTATAGATCGTCAGAGAGAGCACATAATTCCAGAAAAACGACAAAGGAGGAGAAAGGAAAAAATGCCGCCTAATTGACAGATGTTGATGCCAATGGTTGATTGTATCTGGGGTCTCCAAATCTTATTTACAAGTTAAATTTAAAACAGGCTTGAACAAACATCTAGTTATATGAAAAATTCCTGAGCGATTATAAACAATGGGCAAATGATTAATGGCAGCATAATTAACCCTCGGGCAATGTGTAGCAGGGTGTTGCAAGGATCCATGTTGGGTCTGGTCTAGTTTAACGCCTTTAATGATCTGGAAAAAGAAGTAACTAGAATTTATAGATGCTACTCAATTTTCCACTGAGTTCATGGCCCTAAGTAGAACAGTTTCCTGGCATGGTATACATGGCACTCAATCTGGCATAGAAAAGGATGGATTACAGTTGCTAGTCCTTCACCCTTGAATGCTTGCTTTGTATATTAAAATTCATATTCTTTTCACCTGGCCCATTTCGCACTCCTAGCTTTCTCTGAAACATTTTTCCTTCTATTCCCTTTACTATGCTTCCTATTGAAAGAACATGTGAAATGGCTCTCCCCCGTCCTATATGTCAGTTACTATTACTCTCTCAGGGCCTGAATTCATGCTCCAATCTCTCATATGCATTTACCACCTAACTCTGCTGTAAATTTACTTCAGATCTGACCACCTAGAGCTACGAGTTAGACAATCAACCTATGTTTTATATCACCCATTCCAACCTCATTCTTGGAAATCTCTTCCTTAACGAATGGGCTAAACTATGCCATGTTGTCTTTTAAGAAAGCATTCTGCACTTTACTTTCCAATTAGAAAACTTGGTTTTTCTCTATGAGATTGTGCTCACTCAGTATTTTTTTGTTACTTCCCTAGGAGAAGCTACTATCTTGATCCTGCTTTTCATTTTGCTTTTGATGGCTTATTGAGCAAGCCTATTTCATCAAAATGTTCTAGGCATTTAAAGGTAATGAAAGTGTCTTGCTTATCCATGTAATGGGATTCAGGTGGGCAAGAAATCCACTATTAATGCAAAGGCTTCGTTTCAGTCAGCAATTTCAACCAAAGTCAACTTTTTTCACAGTGTGTGAACACAGAAGACAAAATGATATTTGATTTTTGTATTTGCCTTGTCTTTGTCCTCTTTATTTGGGGGATTAGGGAGAAAAGAGTAAAGATTAGAAGGATAAATGGTGGGGAAAACAAATTGAGAATTGGTTAAAGTGTACATCAGTAGACAGCTAACTGGTTGCAAAAATCCTCGATATAAAATTAACAGCATTGAAAGGAAAACTATGATGGCCTAAAGATATTCCTTGACTTCCCTTCTTAATTAAATATTTTTTCTTTTAAAAAAGGACAAAAATCTGGGTTACAACGAATAACTCTTTAACATCAGAGAAAAACAAACCAAGTAAATGTACTATCAACACATTTTAAAATTGTGCATAATTCCTGGAATATGGGACAAGAATGGAGAAAGAGATAGCCTCAAACATACACACACCAACAGCTTCAGAGGTTAAACCAGAGCCAGGAAAACTTTAAGCCCAGACTGAACAAATGGCAAACTCAAGAGGGGGCCCTGGGCAGCTGTCAGGAAAATTAATTAACGAGGTGCATGCAGAACAGCAGGACCAAGGATGCCCCAACTCGATCTGCTCAATCCAAGAATAGGTTGCAGTAATATTTGAACATAGGTTAAAGCACAAAACTGCATGATAAAGAAAGTAAACTGTCTACCTGAAGAAGGTTCCTGGTCGACTATATTAAATTGAGAAAAAGTGATGGTGGTCCCTATTTCAGGGAATAGGGACAACTTCTGTTTTGTGGTGTTGGGGTGGGAGGCAGTGGTGGCAGATTCTAGAAGGCTATTCTAATCCATGGACCTTTTTCGCAGCTCCTGATCTTGGTGTTTGGGGTCTGGTCCGATATGTAATAATAGCACTGGGTCCTTGAAGGGATGTTGAACTGGTTTAGTAGTTCTTCATTGGGCTGCTTCACTTAAAACCCAGTTGCTCTGCATGTGAAAGACTAGACTTCTAGCCCCTTAAAATGTCAGAAACGCACAGGGACCGTTCTCTCCTCCCCTGCCCTACAGGATCACTGAATCAAATGGTGGCAATGAGATGGGTGGTTCTTGAATTTCTCCTGCCTCACCCTTGGTCTTCAGCTGCCTTCTTTAGATTTCCAAGCTCAGTGACCAGATTTCTGGCTCGATAAATCTTAGCTGGACTTGACTCCCACCTGATTTGGAGTGCTCTCACTGACTGAAGGAAGCATTGGAGTCATACCAAAGCTCTCTGGGCATTTCCAATGCCTCCACCATATCCAGGCTGCCCCTGACATTAATGCCAATGTCTTTTCCATCAGTTGTGAAGGTTTCACATTCAATCGATGGGTTCATCTGGGGAGCTACATTGTATTATATTGTAAGCAATTAGACCTAGCATGATGGATTATATTTAAACCATTGTTTCTGAAGGTCTAAACTAGTTTAAGGGATCTCCATGGGATTGTCTCCTCACTTGTTTCCTTAGGGCTGCTTCAGAGGCCGCTTTGGAACAAGATGGGCTGCCCTCTACAGTTTCTCCTTTCTCAAGTCTGTCAGCGTGTGGCACTCTGACAGTGGGGGCACTTGCTGTTTACAGAATGAGTGCTGCCATTTTGGGAATGTTTCCATCCAGTTGGCCAGGACACAAGGAACACTTCTACGATGACAGACCAAGGACCCCTCTACCTTGGCTTCGCAAAGGTAGATCTTCCCTAGATTGTTGGGAGGACCAGCCAGTCCTGCTCTGTGGCTCATCTTTCGATCCAGCTTCCCCACCAGCTTGGTATGGCTGAAACAATGGTGGACACTCCTGCTGTGACTTCCTGGGAAGTGCTCTTGGAATGGAGAGTGGATGGTGGGGGCTGCCTTTGACTGAAGACAGCGCCATCCCTGAGGTGACGCCCCCCCCTCCAAAAAGGATACTTCCCCAATGCCCTGGAGAACTAATCCTAGCTCTAAAGGGATCCCAAGGTTCACTTCTGTTCCAGGGTCTACCAGTCATTCTATTAATGCAATATTCTATCAGCCTGGATGTTTGTGTTACAAATAATGCAATATTTAAAATAGAATGAAAATCTACCTTTCCAAGAAAAGAAAATGAGAAAAGCAGAGCAGACTTTGTAGTTACTGTATGTTATGGATTGAATTGAACAGTTGGAATCCGAACATCTCCACCTATGAAGGTGATTCTGTTTGAAAAGAAAAGTTTTTGTTATGCTAACGATGTCATGCAGGAGATAGGAGGGGCCTGATCCTAATGCTTTGGAACACTGCCATGCACACAATATAGACCCCAACAGGAGAGAGAAGACATAATGACAGAGGCAACTTTATTGACAAATCCTGAAAGGCTGATGATTTCCAACAGCTGCTAAAAGCTGAAAGAAACCAAGATGGAACTTCCCCTAGAGTTCACACTTTGAACTTGTAGGTCTAGCCCTCAGAAATAAGAAAAGTACACGTCTGTTCTCTAAAGCCACTCAGTGTGTTCTTATTGTTATGTCAACACTAGAAAACTCAGGGATAACCACTACAAAAATCCCATTGGATAGAAAGCTTGCCCCTAAAATGAAATTTCCTAAAGACTGTCATTCCTCCTAATTCTGGGTCATTGGTACAACCCCTTGTGGTCGTTGGATATTATGTCAATGAAACACTCCTGGCTGGGGCAGTGTTCCACCTGTTGGTCAAGTGGGAGCTTGAAACACCTTCTTGGGGTTGTGGCCTTTAATATAAGAGGAAGCTCGAATAGAGACCGCTTCTCTCTGCTACTTCACCTTCCTTCTCACTAGAACATTACTGCTACTGTGTCTGCCTCCTGTGAAGACCTTGTGTGGGCTACCTGGCCCTAAGAGCAGCCTGTATGCTGCCATGCTTCCACCCACCGTGAATCTACCTGACTACATTCACTGCATCTTCTTCCTGTCCTCTTCTGGCATCATTGACCTGTGGCTCCATGAGTCTGAAGAGGGTGCCAGCTAGCCTTAGACCTGAAGACTCGAGGTGATCTGGGCCAGAGTACCTTCTTGATGTGAAGTTGCTCCTTGATATAAAACCCTTACTTATGCATGGATGAAGGTCACTCATTCATTTCTCTAGAAACCCAGCCTAGCACCCCAACTCCACTTGCTAGTTTTCATTTAGCTGTCCTGCAGGAGAACTAGCAAGCCAGCAGGGAAGAGAGATTTATGTGTATGGAAAGAAGTCTCTGCCACTTGCAGTGTGCAGACAGACCTGTATTAGGCTGGGTTTTCTAGTGAAGCAAACCCAGGACACTTGATATGTACACAAAGAGAGCAGTTAATATTGGAAAAGGAATTTATATCGAATTTGTGGCTCATAGAGTTGCAGAGACTAACCAGCTCTGCTTACCTCTAGGACAAAGAGCCAAGCAGCAGGAATCCAAAGGGCTAGGCCAGGGGGTTAGGGCAGTGACTCAGGAAGCAGCTGGCTGGACTCTCAGACAGAGATGACAGCAGGTCACAGGCAGGTGCCAATGGCAGGCTGCAGGTGTGTGGGGGGGTGTGAACTGACAGTAACCAATGAGTTTCCACATTAGCAAAAATAGAGGAAAGAAAGACTACCTCTCAGGGCATCCGCTTACAGTTAGATCAAGTATGCCACCCCCCAAGAGGGGTGGGACCTAATCAATAGGTCAGATTCCACCCTTACCTTCTTACAAGTGCTCCAAGTTGACAGAAAAGCCTAACTGCCACCCACCCACGCAGCCCTACTACCCCAATGTATACATTCTGAATAAATCCCTTCCATTGAATCAGATCCCTAGATATGATAAGATTTATCCCTGAGATTAGATGACTAGTTATTTGACTAGTTATTTAACATTTTCATCGCTTCAGGAAGTTGATGGACATACAGAATGAGGTTTGTCATCAAAAGGGTCTATTAGTGGTTTGGTGGCAGAGTGTTCATCTTTTATATGAAAGGCCAGGTTCAACTCCTAACCCATGTACCTCATGTACAGAGACTTCCTGTATTTCAGTGGAAACTTGTGTTTTGCTGTGATGCTGAACAGGTTTCAGCAGGGCCTTCAGACTAAGGAAGATGAACTGGGAAGGAAACCCTGACAATATGCTCCCAAGACTGAGCCAACGTAGACCCTCAGGCTCAGTCTGACTGTTGTGAATAAGATCACTGTGAATGAGATCACTGTGAATCAAGAGCTTGCTTGATGGCAACTTACACAGCAATAGGCCTAAACTAATCAGGCAAGTAAGAAGTCAGAGATTCAACGCCGGAGAGAGGTTCTCCTCTTGGTCTTTGAGAGGCAAACAATTCTGTGATGGACTGTCTATGACTGCAACCTGAGGAAATCTTTTGAAAGTTAAAAGTGGCCCCAGTCAAAAGACAGATAGAACATATGGGCTTCAATCCTGAAACTGCAAGGAACTAAATTCTGACAATTAGTGATCTTTGAAAAAGACCCAAAGCCCCAGATGAGTGTATAGTCTTGGTGACACCTTCAAATCAACCTGGTAGAACACTAAGCAATGTATCCAGGGAACTCATATCCAGATCCTAAACCACTGAAACTGTGAGATAATACAGTTGTGTTGCTTTTAGCTGCTAAATTTGTTATGCAAAAATAGAAAACTAATATATCACCTATTCAGTATTTGATCTAGTTCCTTCATTTATAAGTGTGAACTGACAACCAAGGACACAAAATCCATAAACAAGAAGGACCAAGATTAACAAAGAAAATAAATGACTCCCAAGAAAGCAGAGATAATTCACAGGGCAGAATAGAATGATTGAAAATACTAACAAACAAACAACTTTATTGGCACTTTCAGAAAGAATGGAAAAGATCTTCCATCCATGAAACAAGAAACATATACCTTTTAAAATAAAGCATAGAGGTTTATTTTAAGTTAAAAACCTAATTGTAACATGAAAAGAAATCAGTAGAAGGGGTTAATAATACTAATCATGCTGAAGATATAAAAAAATTATCCAGAGAATCAAATTTAGAAACTCTTTTAGAATACAAAGAAGAAAATATCATTTTAAAAGTGAGGAGAGGAACCGAGGACAGAAAAAATTAACTAAGAAATTTCAATTTATATAATCTGGGAGTTATGGTGTTGGTGGTGATGGTGCTTCGACGCAGTCAAGTTGCATCTGACTTATACTGACCCTATGTACACAGCAAAACGAAATTGCCTGATTCTAAGCCATTCTCACAATTGTTCTGACTTCTGAGTCCACTGTTGTTGTTACTGTGCCAATCGACTTTGCCAAGCATGATGTCCTATCTAGGCACTATGTATCCGAATCAACTTAATGACAATGAGTTTAGTTTGATTTAGTCACTCTTGGTAACATGTCCAAAATGTGTGAGACCAAGTCTCACCATCAGTATTCTCGATGTACTTCTTCCAAGACAGACCTGTTTGTTTGACTGACAGTCCAGAGCATTTTAAGTATTTTTCACCAGCACCATAATTCTAATGCACCAACTATTCCTCAGTCCTCCTTATTCATCATCAACTCTGGCATGCAAATGTAAACCTTTACATATATGTGTGTATATATATATATATATATATATTCCCCAAAATGGAATTTGCTTCAACGCTATGTATTTAATTCTTTCTTTTTAACAAAACAACCTTATCACCTTTAAAGTACTCCCCATTACACTTGAATACATTTTTCAACTCTGCAATTCCATTCTGGGGAGAATTTTTCAAACTCATCTGTATGGATGGCTGACAGTACCTCCCTCGTTTTTTGTTCTTTATCTCATCTACATTGTCAACTCACTATCTTTATTTATACCCCTCTTTATTCACAAAGACAAAAGGGAGTTTCATGGAATGAAGTCAAGTGATTAAGGTGTGTGGGGCAAGAGAGGCATGCTGTTTTTTGCCAAAAACTGGCGCACTGAGATGGTTGCGAGAGCAGGTGTATTGTGGTGGTAAAACCAGTCCCCCATCTACCACAAATCAGACCTTTTTCTTCATACAGTATTTTTCTTTCTTTTCAGAATCTCTAAATAGCAATCTTGATGCACAATCTGACCTGGTGGAATGAACTCCAAATGCATTACAAGTCAACATTTTCATCGCTTCAGGAAGTTGATGGACATACAGAATGAGGTTTGTCATTATGGTAGTTACACAATTTCACATTAAATTGAAAATAAGAATGAAGAGGTGGAGTCACTCTGTCAAACTTTGTCACAGCCTGGTGATCCGTCCTTTTGGGCACTCCCTTCTCATGAGGATTCTGGCACTTCATCTCTTCCTCCTTGGAGGTGGACACTCTCTCTGCTTCCCATTCCTGTTGACAAGGCACATGGAGCCACACTGATGGCAGCCAGAGCCCTGGAGATGCTTCCATTGCCCTGGGGCCCACAGGACTGTCCACCCACCTACCTATGAACTTCCTTCAGTTGGCATGCAATAGCATGTGTTGCATGAGACTGAAGAGAAATTCACGGACTAATATCTAACCCATGGATTTCATCTGGGACTGGACTGGGATGTTTTATTGATGCACAATTACTTCTTCACATACAGTTATCTCTTTGAACTTGTTTCTCTAGCTAATCCAGACTAGCACAGTTCTCAATGCACCTTCCACCTTTATTGAAATGAGAATATAACTCATACATTTGAGTTTTTCCCTTAGCACTATATTTGTAAGCTGTGTTCAACATCACAACAGTCTATGCAGCACTTTTCCCCAGCAGGGAACAAAATTTCACAGCCACACGCTGTTCTCTTAAATCGGCCATCACACACACACACACACACACACACACAAAACGAGGTTTGAGCAAAATTGTTTTTATGAAAAATTTCACTGTGACCAGAGAGAACCTTCCAGGTGACACCACTGGATGCACTAACTCCGAGTGAGTTGCTGGATGCTCACCTAGCAGGAAAAGGGCATGCTATAAAAGCTCCACACTGGCTGAGGCCCGGTGGTGTCGTGGTTGTGTGTGGGACTGCGGCCCACAGAATTGGAGGCTCAATCCAGCAGCAGCTCTCCAGGAGCAAGGCCAGGCTTCCTACTTCCACCAGGGCAGTGATGCCAAAGACAAAAACTCCACACTGCCCAGCGCAATTCCATTTGGGGGAGGGGGTGGTACCCCCCATATACATATGGATATGTGTATATATGTTGTTCCTAGGCATTATTGAGTTGCTTGCAACTCATAGAAACTCTATGTACAACAGAATACAAAACCCCGCCCAGATCTGCATCCTCTTCAAGATTGTTATTATGCTTGAAGCCAGTGTTGCAGCCATTGTGTTGATCCATTTTCTCCAGGACTTTCCTCTTTGTCCCCTTTTATAATGTACAAAGAACATGAGATGGGGTCTCATCATCTTTGTCTCTAAAGATCATTTTGACTCTACTTCTTCCAAGACACATTTGTTTGTTATTTTGGCAGCCCATGGTACTTTCAATATTCTTTGCCAGGACTGCAATTCAAATGCACCGCTTCTTCTTGAATCTTCTTTACTTCTTTATTTAAGTACATATAGAGTGTTTGCCAGGCAGACTAGAAAAACATATTCCGTAACATAGTCCTATATGTATAGGAAAGAACTTTATATTAAGAAGTAGTTGGGTGTTTGCTTCTGCAGCACCTATACTAAAATTGGAATGGTACAGAGAAGATTAGCCTGGTCCTGCACAAGGATGACATGCAAATTCATGAAGTGTTCCACATTTTTAAGAAGGTCTATGTAACCAAGAGGAATTACTGAAACTTGAAAAAAAGGCTGAGCATGATAGTGGGACAAGAGGAAAATAAAAGGAAATAGAGAAAAGAACTAGGGGCAAAGGGCATTTAGCAGTCTAAATACAGACATGTACATATGTAAATATATGTATACATGATGATGGGGAAATAGATCTATGTGCATATATTTATAGGTTTAGTATTAAGGAAGCAGATGGACATTGGGCCTCTACTAAAGTACACTCTCAATGCAAAAACACTTTGTTCTATTAAACTGGCATTCCATGATGCTCACCTTCCCAACATGTTTGTGAAGACAAAGCAGGTGCATAAGCAAATGTGGTGAAGAAAGCTGATGGTGCACCGCTATCAAAAGATATAGCATCTGTTGCCCCTAGGAATTGCAGCAATGCCACAACTGTGTCATTAGAGGTCAGAGAGAAGAGGGGTTATGTCTAGACTCAGGGGTCTGATGGGAACCACCACACGGACTGTTAGTTCCACAGTCCTATTACACCTGCGTAACCTGAACCATCTGGGGAACCTGAAGGGTGTGGGAAAGGAGGTTCCCTGCTAAGTCATTTTGCAAAGTGACAAGATCCCGGCAGCTGGAGGACAGGTGATGACATCATTGTCTTTGGGGGCAGGGTACCTGAAAGGTATCACTGCCCACTGTAGGGGGCTCTGAACAAACCCATGCCTAAGGGCTGACTTGGGAGGAGGTTGTCTCTCCCAAACCTGACTGATTGCCAAATAAATAAGTTTCCACTAAAAAAAATAGTTGTAGCGTCTGGGGTCTTAAAGTCTTTAAGGTAAACAAGCAGCCATCTAGCTCAGAAGCAACAAAATCCACATAGAAGCACACCAGCCTGTGTGATCACGAGGTGCTGTAAAGATCATGGGTCAGGCATTAAAAAATGAACCAAAAAATCAGATAATTATAAATGAGGGGGAGTGTGGAATGGGGGATCCAAAGCCCAACTGCAGGCAATTGGACATCCCCTTACAGAAGGGTGGCAGAAGAGAGAAGAGCCAGTCAGGGTGCAGTGTAGCAATGATGAAACATACAACTTTCCTATAGTTCTTTAATGCTTCCTCTCCTTCCCACCACCCTGCCCCATTATCATGATCCCAATTGTACCTTACAAATCCATCTAGATTGAAGGATGTACATTGGTACAGATAGGACTTGGATACACAGGTTCTCCAGGACAGATGAACCCTTCAGAACTAGTGGTGAGAGTGGGGACACTGGGAGGGTGGAGGGAAGGTGGGGTAGAAAGGGGGAATTGATTGCAAAGATATGCATATAACCCCCTCCCTGGAAGACAGACAACAAAAGAGTGGGTGAAGGGAGATGTCAGACAGTATAAGACATGACAAAATAATTATAATTTATAAATTATCAAGAGATCAGGGAGCACAGGGGAAGGGGAAAATGAGGAGCTGATACCAAGGGCTCAGGTAGAAAGCAAATATTTTGAGAATTATGAAGTGCTTGACACAATGGATGGATGTATGGATTGTGATCAGAGTTGTATGAAGCCCCCAATAAAGTGATTTTTGAAAAGGAAGTAATTGAGTATTCGTAAAACATCCCAGTCCAGTCCAGATGAAGTCCATAAGTCCGATATTAGCCCATAAGTCTGACACTAGTCCATAAATCCTTCTTCAGACTCATGTAACCACATGCAGTAATGCAGACTGCAGGAAGCTCACAGGAAAGGTGGTGCAAAGTCTTGTAGATCCAATGGCTGTAGATGCATCTCCAGAGCTATGGCTGCCATCAGTCGGACTTGAAGTGACTCATTAACAGGAAGGTGAAGGAGAAAGAAAGGAAAGCTGGCCTCCAGAGAGCCATTTATCTGGATCGTCCTCCAATCAATCTGGAACATGATGGACAGACTAAATTCTGCCCACGTGTTCCTATGGGAGCCATGTGATCACGAAAAACCTATCACAATATATGTTTCCTTAATATGAATGAATTAGTTTATATTAAGAAAGTGGCTGACACAGTTGCCCAAGCAGGTAAACCCAGCTGGGTTTGAGTCTATGAGTCAAACGTTAAACTGGAGACTTTGACTGACTCATGTAGTTGCCAAGGCGAAAAATCCAGGAAGCAGGAAGATGAAGCAGAAAGATCAGGCCTGCCGATCATGGCTTATGGTTACAGAGACAGATGAACCTAAGGTTGAAGTTCAAACATCAGGATCTGATGGCTCCCAAAGCAGCAGGCAATATGATGGTAGTACGTCCAAAGAATTTGAAGTCAGAGAGCCAGAATGTAGAATCCAGACCAACAAGAATTGGAGAAACTCAACAGCCCCTACCTACACATGAAGTAGACCGCATCCCCAAAGAAGCATCCCTAGGGCCAGGACCTGAGTAAGAGGCTGCCCTCCACCCTAATCTTCCCACAACAACTTGATCTCTCAGAGAAGATCCCAGTATGAAGTTGATCATACTATCTTAGGCCACATCAAACGGGAGGCCTCAGCTGCTGAACTACTGAGAATCCTGACTCAGTAAACTGACACAACCCCTAACTATCGCAGTCCTCAAAGTGACCCCCTTCCTCTTCAATGCTTTAGGGATATCCAATAGTGGTTTGACCCAATGCATTGCATCATTTGAGTTCTTGACTGAGGTGTCCATGAATATTGATTGTGAATCCAAGCAAAATGAAATCCTCGACAACTTTCATCACTCCTCTGCATATCCTAAGATTGTCTATGGTGCAGCTGTCAGAATTACGCTTTCTTTACATTGAGATATAATCCATACTGAATGCTTCAGTGCTTGATTTTTATCAGCAGGTTCTTCAAGTCCTCCTCACTTTCAGCAAGCAAGGTTCTGTCATCTGCCTATCACTGGTTGCTAACAACTCTTCCTCCAATCCTGATGCTATATGCTTCATATAGTCTAGTTTCTTGGATTATTTACTCAGTTTAGATTGAATAAATATGGTGAAAGGATAAAAACCTGATTGTAAATGCTTTCTCAGTTCAAATCGTTGCCTATTGGTTCGTGGATTTGAATACAATGAAATGCTCTGCAATTTCCATTCTCAATGTTATCAACAGTTTGATATGATTCACCCAGTCCATAGTCAATAAAATAGAAGTATACAGCTTCTGGTGTTTTCTGTTTACAGCCAATATTTATCTGATATCAGCAATGATATTTTGTGCTATATCCTCTTTTGAATCTTGCTTGAAATTCTGGCAATTATCTATCAATGCATAGATAATTGATACTGTAATTGTTCTTGAATTATCTTCAGTAAATTTTTATTTTCATGTGATAGCAACAATATTTTCCATTTTCTATTGGGTCGCCCTTTTTTTGCAATGGGTGCAACTATGGATACTAGTTGCAGAAAGTATAAAATAAGAGGAATTTTAAAGCTAATCAAGAATTTTCCTGAAATGACAAGGGACATGAGTCTTTAGAATGAAAGAGCCTACTTATAATCAAGTAAGAATAAATACTCACAAATAATTGCTAGGTCTACATCAAAAGGATAAAAGAAAAATGTGAAATTTTTTCCAAAGAAGAGAAAAGAGGTGATCAACAGATGCATCATAATCACATTGATATAAAATAATTCTCTAGTTTCCTTGGTGGCACTTAAAAAAAATGGAGCAAAATCTGAAGAATTCTGGAGGAAAATTATATTGAACCAATCATTGTACTCAGTGCAATAAGCATTCAAAAATAAAGGCAAATTGGAATATTTTCAGAAAGAAAGGGACTCCAGAAATCCATCTGTTACAAATAGTCCTGAAAGACATTTTAGCAAATGTACTCTAACAAACCAAAGAAATGAACAAACAACAAGAACAACAACAACAAACCCACTGCTATCAAGAGTCAAGTGAAGCAAAACCTTCTAGATAGAGTTGAACTGCCCCTGTGAGTTTATGAGGCTCAACGTCCGAATGGGAGCAGAAATCCTGGTCTCTCTTTCGGGGCGGGTGGGGACGAACCACTGACCTGGTGGTTAGCAGCGCAGCACGTAGCCTGCTACCTCTTCAGGGCTACTTATTCTAGCAAGCGTAGAACAACAACGAAAATTAACCCAAGGTAAACATGTTCAAGCAGTAATGAGGAGCAGAGAAATAAATGTAATTTATACATATGCCTAAAAAATATTTTTTTCCGTAGTGAAAAAAAAAAGAAGTAGGATAAAGCAAATAATAAATGGAGGGGGGGGGGGAGGAAGAGAAATGCACTTCCTACTCCAACTAAAATTTATGAGAGTTGAGGGGAACATTAGGAGAGGGGAGAGAAATGAAAATGTTGTCAATATTGACTTTTTAAGTAGCATATTGGTAGTGAAAATGCTTTGTTCTGTAAATAACCAAGAAGAAAATTCACTGCCATCCAGTTGATACTGACTCTTAGCAACCATATAGGGCAGGGTAGAATTGTCCCTGTGAGTTTCTGAGGCTAACTCTTTACAGGAGTAGAAAGCCCATCTTTCTTCTACGGAGTTGACTTGTGGTTGTGAACTGCGAATCTTGTGGTTAGCAGCCCAATGGCATAACCGCGATGTCATCAGGGCTCCCTAGAGGAAAACTAAGAGGAAGAAAATAGGAAGGAAGAAAAGTTCAATATGGCCATTTGTTCAAAAACAGTCTCCAGCATACTAGAATATGTATGACTAACTTTTAATTTTTCAGTGGAAATATTAGCAAATAAAAATAAATCAAGTCAACAAATGGTAGGAACATAAAAAGAATTAGCATAGTAAATAGAAAGAGTCAAAAGAAAGTAGTAAATTTATACACAGTATTAAAAATAATGTGGATATTTTAAATACACAGTATTAAAAATAATGTGGATATTTAAATTCCAACAGCAGAAAAATAAGTCCAATTACTTCCTCTTTATTGTTATTCTTGGTGTCATCAAGTTGGCTTTCATACAGACTCCATTTATTTTCACGTGGGCTGAAAGTTCCCCCGTGGTGTGTCATACTCATAATCATAATCATACTCGTAATCATTGGAACGCATTGTTCAGCCATGGGCTAATCCATCTCAATGAAGAGCAAGTTACCTAAGAAGTCTTGCCGTCTTCCCTTCTTTTTTGTTTTTCTGGCAGTTCATGATAAATTTGATATTCTCTACCAACATCATAATTGAAATGCATTGGTTTTTATGAGCTCTTTCTTGTGCATTGCCCAGCTTTCTCATTCATATTAGATGATTGAAAATAGTTTGTGTCAGGGACACCCTAGTCTTTAAAGTGATATATTTGTTTCTGAATACTTTAAAGATTGCTTTTGCAGCATATTTGCCCAATGTAATACATCATTTCCTTTCTTGATTGCTGCTTCCATAAGCATTAATTATTGATTCAGCAAAACTAAATACTTGAAAATACCAGTATTTTTTGATTTGTCATCATATTGCTTATGAGTGTCGTAAGAATTGTTGCTTTCTTTAGTTGAAGTGTAATCCATACTGAACGTCTTTGATCTTCATCAGTAAATGTTCCATCTTCCTCATTTTTAGCAAGCAAGTTTATGTCATCTCTATTGGAGTAAGCCAATAAACATAATTTAAATTATGTCATTTCTTTGCAATAAAGGAAATGTACAATAATACAAATAGAATGGTTTGCTTACACTATTTACTTAAAAAATGAGGGCATTATCAACTAAAAGCAAAAGTGTGAGGGGAGTATTTATTCCCTTGTATTCTTGGTTGACATGTATAAAGACAAAACTTATTTTGAGGGCAGTTCTTAGTGTCTAATAAAGTTGAAAGAACCATGACCTATAAATCTTCTTTCAGATATTTATCATGGAAAAATATCAAATATTATACAAAGAGGTAAACTCAAAAAGGTCCATTGAAGCATTATAGGCATATGCTCCATAACATCTGTTATAGCAGTATATGTGTCTATGGACCCATAAGATTATGAGAATTCAGAACCCAGATCAGAGCACAGGACTTATCAAATGCAAAACACATGAATCTCATGCCTCTTGTTACAGGACATGTGTAACCTATAATACATATGTCTTAATTGTCACAATGAATACCTATATTTTTCTTTACTATATATGCACTCTACTATATACTTTGTAGTTGCAAAGCTTACCATATAACAGTGTATGCTTTGACTTGTACATAGCAGCATCCAACCTTATATGTGGTATTAGCTCTCTGTTTAATTTTATTTCAAAAAGATGACTGTAAAACACAACACAAGTCTCAAACCCAACAAAAACATAGCTAATAATAGCAGCAGCAAGAGGATAAGGAGACATATTAATCTGGAAGTTAAACAAAAGGTGAATTTAGGCATGTCAGACTGGACAATCACATAGACCCTCAAAACAAAGAAAGATACTCCACACTGGCCAAAGACAAGCTTTACTGAAAATGACCAGGCTAATGACCATTTGAGAAGGACCCATATCATATATGGAGAAATTGCTAATGATGTGGATTGGGGAGTCAAACACAACTGAGAATCCCTCTTAGCAGGTTCACAATAATTGCTATGGCATGGTGCTTTTTTAAGATACAGAAAGAAAAGCAGAACCCAAACACAATACAATGTCCACACCACAGGAAAATTACATTACTGTGATGTTAGATTTCATGTCAACTTGTTGCACCATGGGAGAGTATGGATGGAGTACAACCTTTCTCTCAGAACACGACCTTATGATTTCTCCTGGTGGGGGTGGCCAACTTTTAAGAGACCCCGAAGACAATTGGATTCACTCTCTTGACCTTCAGCTCCTTCCTGCTTACTTGGATACTGCTTCGGGCTTCTTAGGCCAACAGCCCATGTGACCTGCTGACCCTGGGATCTGTTGGTGTCTGCCCTGTTCCTGCCAAGTTAAGGTCCACACAAGTCTACTTGTGATTTCCCATCTCCCCATGCCACATTCCTGCTCCACCTGCTGGCAGCTTTGTGAGTCTAGAGAGGCCTTCAGCTAGAGATTCATGGACTTGAGTTGGCCCAGAATAGATTTCACTTTTTAAGGTACCTTCTGGGAATGACTTAAAGGCCTAATTGCGATTTAAATGTTCTAGTCTTAATAGAAATGTCTCTTGAAGATGGAAATCACACATCACTGACTCTCTCTCTTGTGAAGCTGTTTCTCCTTCATGGATGGATGTAATGTCTTGCCAAGAGGGTCCAAAAAGATAAGCAGATACACTCACAAGAGGTGTTCCCAGAGCAAGGGTCACCATAACCTGTAATCCAAAGAGCATCATACATGTAGTGATGGAAAAAACAATGGTGGTGACTTTGGAAAAGCCTTTCATGATGCTGTCTGTGTACTTGACCCCAACTAACTTGCCTCCAACACTCACAAGGGAGATGACAAACCAGACATAATACGTGTCATCATAGAAAAAAAAAATTTTCTTTAATTTCCTCTCCACCTGACAAGTAAAAACCAACAAATATCACAACAATCCCTGATAGATACATTTGAATGTTTCTCACCCAAAGGGAAATGTTTGAAAAACTAAAACTTTTTCAAAGCACACACCTGCAAATCCTAAGCACAATACAGCAATAGCTATGGCACTGCACTCTAACAAACAAAAAAGTTCTGTTCCACTATGACTTTTGTAGCTTGGGTTGGTTTCCACTATCCAAATGTGACTCCTCCACATAGCATAAACACTGAAACCCACTGCAATTTGCTGAGTGTCCAGTTGAACATTAGAACAGTACATAAAGCACTACAAGGAATCTTCAGCTGGTAGGTCACCTGGTACGCTGTAGCATCCAGATTGCTAAGAGCACGGAAAGCCACCTTGTTCTGCACAGCAAACCCTTGTGATGGCACACTTAATTCCACCAGTTCCTTGGGGCATTTAAGAGACATTTTCTCTTAAAGAGGTCTTGAATCTACTAAGACTGCTCATTTCTTTAGCTAAAAACTCTACACTTAGCAATAATTTTATAACGTCTGTGGCTATGGTTGAAAAGTTGAGTTCTCTGCCTGATGTCTTTGTGTATCTTCAAGCTGTGGTGTAAACTGCAGCCACCAGGGAGGGTCATCACTGTCAAGCAGTATGACTTGAACAACATGTTGGCTTTCTCTCTTGGGGCAGCCATGGTTGTCCAACAGCCCCGCATGGAACTCTAGGTGATATTTTTATATGTACATAGATCTCCATAAATAGAAGGCTAAAGGTCTGAACAGATGTAGGTAAGACTGTTAAAAAGTAGTTGGTTAACTTCAGAAAATGGCCTGGAATTAGGGGCAGAGAGGTACAGATTATGATATTCACTTTATATTTACATGTATTTTGTATTTTAAATAAGGAGACCAGTGACTCACTTATAAGCATTAATAATAAAAATAGTTAAAGAAGAGCACTGCTTTCAACAGACTGTATTTACTCTCAGGGGTTAAATTTAATTAAACTTCAGACATATGTACAGAGGAAAACACACAGTACTTTCCAAATTAATTAATACACAAGTGAGTACAATTAAGAAAGGATGTTATATTATTTTTTTCTCTACCATTATTAGGCATTGAAAACAATTACCAAGGAAATTTCTCTTGAGATGGTATATTCTCAGAGGAGAAAAATAATCTGGGGAACTGAGCAAGGGACATCCTGGAAGACCTTGGTTTCAGTAAGTGTGTGATGGGGGAGGAATGAACAGAGCACAGAGATCTCTGGGGCTGATGGAGGCGAAATGTGCACTGAACTGCAGGTAATGAGAGACACATCCTTCAATAAGGTCATTATTATGTATTTTTCATTCTGATTTGAGCCTCTACCCCCTGGATGAGCTATGACTCCACTCAAGGAACCCTGAGACCAGGTCCTGAAGGCATGCGTGTGATAGCAGTTCCACAAAGTCACACAATGCCTATTTGAAATGACAGCCAGCCAGGGCCTGAGCTTTTCTGTGTTGCTTCTTACAAAGCAATGTGCATGTTCATCTGATCAAGCACATCTCAGACTTAAAACCATCTCACGTATTGAGAAACAACTACATGATACAGCCCCGTGCTAGGCACTTTCACATATATCCCTCACTTATTCCTGAAAGCAACAAGCAGATTAATAAGTGCTAAAAATAACTCTGTTCACTACCGATAAAGCATGAAGTAACTGTGAAGATGGGCAGAGGCAACTTAAGATTCTCATTCATCTCAAGTCCAGAGCTCAAGACTTGATGATTTCCTTAAAGGCCGAATGATTTCAATGCGAAAATATCTGCATTGATAGCTTAGTTTTGTCCCAACCTTTTGAAAAAATCTAATGAGTCCTCAGGTTAAAAAATTACATACATGAAACAATTTTAGGATTTTTCAAAGACCTCTTGACTCTAGGAGATTCTTGACTTAAAAAAATGACTTTAGGCATCTGGGGTCTTCAAGGCTTGAAAGTAAACAAGCAGCCATCTAGCTCAGAAGCAACAAAGCCCACATGGAAGAAGCACACTATCTTGTGGGATCCCGAGGTGTCAAAGGGATGAGATATCAAATGTAAAAAGCATAACATTGCGTGCTCACTTTCCTGATATGATCCCTGAGGACAAATGTGTGCATAAGCTAATGTGGTAAAGAAAGCTGATGGTGCCCGGCTACCAAAAGATATAGCATCTGGGGTCTTAAAGACTTGAGTAAACAAGCGGCCATTCAGCTCAGAACCAATAAAGCCCACACGGAAGAAGCACACCAGCCTGTGTGATCATGAGGTGGTGAAGGGATCCAGTTTCAGGGATCAATGAGCTAAATTTTTATTATTATTATTATTAATGAGATTAGAGATTGGGAAAGGGAAAACCAACTTCAGGGATCTACCCGTAACCTCCTCTCTGAGACACAGACAACAGGGAAGTGAGTGTTGGGACACATTGGACAATGTACAGTATGAAAATAATAACAATTTGTAATTACTAAGGGTTCAAGGGGGAGGGGGGAGGAAGGGTAATATAGGGAGCTGATACTGGGGGCCTGGAGGGAGGGAGGATGTTCTGAGAGCGATGATGGCAATAAGTGTGTAAATGTGGCCTGCATACAATTGATGTTTGTATGGATTGTGATGGGAGTTGTATGAGCCCCCAATAAAATGATTCATTAAAAATATAATAAATAATAAATAAATAAAATGACTTTAGAATCCAATGCACTGGGACCCTCCTCTTTGAAAATACAGCATTTGACATCACAGGGTTGGAATATATAGACCTCTCCCAGCCCCCAATGGGGACAGATAACAGAAATGTGAGTGAAGGGAGACAATAGTTGATCAAAGATTCATGGAAGTGGGAAGCTGCGGGGGGGGGGGGGGGTGGGGAGGGGGAGGAAGAGTAGCTTATAACAAGGACTCAAATAGAAAGAAAATATTGGGAAATGTTGATTGAAATATATGTACAAGCGTGTTAAATACAATTGAATGCAGGATTATTATAAGATTTGTAAGAGCCCCCCAATAATTTTTTAAGAGAAAGAAAGAAAAGAAAAGGTTTGGGATTGATTCAGAAGTTTCTACTTATTTGCAAAGTTGGTTCTCAAGTCAGATTCTAAATCCCTGTACCATGCACCATATATATGAACATCTGAATAAAGTTAAACACTTCTAATATTCAGAGTAATGATTATACCCTTTCCCTAAATTAATACTCCCACATTTAATACTCCCATAATTTTGTACTCATGGCCTCTGCGAGGGTTGGGAGCTCCCAGAAATAAAAGATTTCATGAACCGACAAATAATAAAATACCTTGGACTGCGATAACCACATGCTGCTGACACTGTCTGTCTGCAGAGGGAGCTGCAGTGGCACACGGGCAAAGACCTGAAGCTTATTTGTGTTCCACTAAATCCCTAACTTGAAAGTTAGTCTGTGGCAGAGCTTCTCTTCAAGTCTTTATCCTCAATATTCTCAGTTACATGAGAAGGAAAGGGATTTTGTTGCATTAATTACCTTTTCCTATTTCTGTAAACATAAAAGAAATCATGCAGATAGATGCTGAGGCATTAACAACCCACACTAGTGTCCTATATCCATCCCCTTAGGAGCCATTCTCATACAACCATGAAAAGGAAGAGAAGGGAAGGTTATCTCAATTCCTTCAAAACTGTTCTCTGAAAACCGATAGCTCTTTTCTAGCACCCCTGATGCTATATTTTATACGGTTTTGTTTAAATTCATTCGCTGTCTTCCAAATGTAATATCTTGAAAACAAACCTGTCATCTTTATTATTCATGTCAAAGAAGTTGTCTTCAGCTAGGTTCTCTGAGGAGTAAGGCCTGTGACGCACATCCACAAATGTATTTATTGTTGTTGTTAAGGGCCTTTGAGTCAACTCTGACTTTTACACACAGAAACCCTTTGTACAACAGAGGGAAAATTGCTCGGGCCTGCTCCAGCTTTACAATTGCTGTGGTGGAGCCTATTATTGCAGTGGTACCCTCCTGACTGCATGCTCAAAGTATGGAAAGCCAAGTCTGCCCATCCTCGCTTCTAAGGATATACTTCCTGGAAGTACTTCTAAGGAAGTACATCCTGGCTGTACTTCCTCCAAGACAGGTTTGCTTATTTTTCTGGCCTTCCATGCTACATTTAATGTTTTTCACCAATACCTAACTCAAATGCATTGATTCTATTCGATTCTTTGTTCATCTATCGCAGGCTTATGAGGTAATTGAAAATATCACAACTTGTGGCAAGCACCTCTTGGCCCTCAAAGTAATATCCTTGCTTTTTAGCATTTTTAACATTCAAAAAGTGTTGTGTAGCAAATTTTCCCAATGCGATATGTCACTTGATGTTCTGATGGCCAGAGTCTTGATTTGGGGTCCAGGTAGAATGTAATCACGGGCTTCAGTCTTTCCTCCATTGATGATGACCGAGTCACAACCCACACTGAAGGCTGCATTCTCTGACCTTCACTATTCAGTGCATGAAGTGCTCTTCATTTTCAACAAGCAAATTTGTGTGTCACCTGCTTATCAATGATTTTTTTAAGATTTGGGAGCTCATACACATGTCATATCATTCCATAGTTAAATCATGTCAAGTGGTATTGTACAATTGCTACCAAAATCAGTTTTCAAATGTTCTTTTCCTTCATGGACTCCTTGAAATCAGCTTCCTTTTACACCATCACCACTGTAACTGAATCCCTTATTCTATAGGCTCATTGATCCTGGGATTCACATACTGAAAAACAGAAAACATATAACAAAAGAATTAGAGAAGAAGAAGCATATTAAATTATCAAGGAGCTTTGTGTCACTATAGGATAGGAACGGGACTGCTGATTGCAAGCTCAGCAGTTTAAACAACCCACCAGCATTCTGCCGTGAAAGGAGAGGCCATGTGCTCTCACCACGATTTCGTCTCAGAAAGCCTTACATCTGGTGCTGTGAGTCAGAACTCATTTGAGGGTAGTAGGATTGTATTTTCCATTTTATGAAGTTATTGTGTAACCTATTTAACTATTACCACTTCTACTTTTGTTTTTTTTTTTTAAAGAGCTCTGGCAGCAGAGTGTTGGTAGCATATGTTAACTGTAATTTTTAACATTAAATACTTAAATTTTAAAAATTAGGTGTCAGATCAATCTAAGTTCTTAACTTGATGAAACTAGCAAAGAAGTACAAATTAAACCCAAAGCAAGCAAGTAAAATAAGTAAGATTTATAAAACTGGGTAGATCTGCCCCCAGTGGGTGTCTGAGACTAATCTTTCATCTTCCTTTTGCAGACTCACTAGTGGTTTCAAACTGCTGATCTTTCAGTTAACAGCCCATCGCACAACCCTTCATACCACAAGGACTCCTTACGGGATGAATAAAGGTCAATAAAATCCAAACCAAGAAAATGACAGCACAATCAATAAAGTCAAGAGCTGATTCTTGAAAAGATCAATAAAGGTGAAAAGCTCTTGCCTAACTAGATCAGAGAAAAGAGAAAAAAACTAAATCAGAATATTTGGAATGAATGAGAGGGTATAATTATACTCCCTACAGACACTTAAACATTGCTGTTGTTGTTGTTTTGCACTCTCAATATTTATCCAATTTCTAGAGATCACATGCCCTTGGAAGAACAGCAAAAATGCTCATTAGAGAGGCAAGGTTGGTGAGAGTTTATCTCATGTACTTTGGATATAGTCCCTGGAAAAGGACAGCATGCTTGGTAAGTAGAGAAGCAAGGAAAAGAGTAAGACCCTCGACAAGATGGACTGATACAGTGGCTACAAACAATGAACTCAAACATAGGAACAATTGAATCGATGCTCAGACCCAGGTAGCATTTTGCTCCATTGAACATAGGGTCGCTATGACTCTGAGCCAACTCAATGGCACCTTAACAAAAGCAACAGCAACATATACAACAGGATAAAAGACTAAGCAATTGTTGCAGCCACTAATGAAGGGCTTCCTCTTTTTCACTGACATTCTATTTTACTAAGCATGATGTCCTCCAGGGACCGGTTCTTCCAAAGCACATGAGATAAAGTCTCACCATTCTCCATTTTAAGAAACATTCTGACTGCATTTCTCCCAAGACAGATTTGTTTGTTCTTTTGGCATACTTGATATTATTTTCCAAAACTACAATTTAAAGACATCAATTCTTCTTTGGTCTTCCTTAAGCATCATCTAGTTTTGCATGCAGATAAGTGCAATGAAAATACCCTTGGTTAAGCCAGACCTCAAAGTGACTTCTTTGCTTTTGGACACTTAGGAGAAATGTTTTGTGGAAATTTTCTCAATGAAATGTATCATTTGATTTCTTGACTGTGCTTCGGTGGTTGTTGATGCATCCCTGTGATGCAGACTTAAGAATTGGCTGTGAATCAAAGGGTAGGTAGCACTCCCACTCCGTGGTAAAAAGATGTGACAATTTGCTTCTGTAAAGATTAAAGCCTTGGAAATCTTAGGGAGCAGTTCTATTTTACATATGATAAAAATGCTATAAACATCTTCATAATCATAACTTTGAAAACATACACTTGGATATATTTAGTCAAACACAAACTACCAACCGTCCTTCAAGAAGAAATCAGTAATCTGGGTCAACAGTTCTTTGTCTATTTTAAAATTGAATTCATGGTTTAAAACCTGCCAACCAAGAAGAGTTGTGGCCCCAAAAGTTTCCCTAGACAATCCCACTAAACATTTAAGGTAGAAGTAATACCAGTTCTAAACAAACACATCCCTCAATACATTAGGAGACCAGCATTATCATATACCAAAATTAGATCAATACAAGAACAAGAATCGGCAAATAACATGAGCATAACCTCAATAATCCTTAACAAAATTTTAAATCAAAACTAGAAATATACTTAAAAGAATAATCTGCCATGTCTAACCACAAAGACAAATCCTTACAATATTAAATACGAGCACATGTGAAGCAACTAAAACTCTCAGACATTATCATTGGGAAAGCAAAATGGTGCCGCCATGTTGGAAAAGAGTTTGGTAGTTTCTTATAAAGTTAAATATGTATGGCCCAGTGTATGAATTAAATTGGATCCTCCAAATAAGTCTTGAGAAACCTAACCCCTGTGTTTGTGGACAAAATCCCATTTCAAAATAGGACGGTCTTTTTTTTTTTAGTCTGATCATACCTGAGTAGGGTGGGATCTAAATCTAATCGCTTTTGAGTTATAAAGAGAACAGCTTAGATGTAGAGAGAAGCACACACACACATGAAAGAAGAATATAGGCACTATGCAAGGATTGTCTACAAGCCAAAAAAAAAAAAAACACCCCAAAACAAACAAGAAATGTCTAGGACTATATTGAAGGAAGAAGTCAATATGACAAGACTTTGATTTTTACTTTAAGTCTGCAGAATTTACCTTCTGTAAAGCCACTCACTTGCAGTCTTTCTATTACAGCAGCATTAGGAAATGATGGTAGCCAGCAATCCCACTCTTAGGAATCAGCCAAAGGAAATTAAGAGTTGTTGTTCACACAACAGTCTGTATGCATACACTTATAGCATCTTAATTTATAGTCACCAAAATGTACTAAAAGGCCCAGTATTCTCCAGCTGGCAAGTGGAGACACAAACTCTACATTATAGAATACTATTCAGCAATGAAAGGGAGCCAACTACTGAAAATGCATAAATGATATAGATCCCAAGTGTATAATGCTGAAAGAAAGCTGTCAGACTCGAGAGGCTACGTGTACTATTTTTTATATATTACATGTGGAAAAGGTAAAACTCGAGTCAGAAACTGATGGGTGGTAAGTAATTGCCTAGAAAGTGATACAAGAGAATTTAAGAGGAGTAATGGCTCCTCTGTGACTTGATTGTATATGTCTATGAAAACTGATTGTACTGTACTCCTAGATATATTTACTCTATATGAATTATACTCATATTTTTGTCTTTTTTTTGGGGGGGGGGCATCACTGCCTCTGGTGGTCGTGGGAGCTTCCCAGTGCTGGTCCTGAGAGCCGCTGCTGGATTTGAACCGCCAAGCCCGCAGGCCGCAGTCCCACACGCAACCACTTACGCCACCGGGGCTCAGCCCTATACTCATATTTTTAACTTTAGTTTACAGGATATGTTTTTTAGAAGATGGCCCTGGCAAAGTCAGCTAATTTATAGATAAGGAATAATGTTGTGTCATTGTCACTAGGTGCCATTGAGTCTCTTCCACCCCACAGCAACCCTTTGCACAGCAGAAGGAAACCCTGCTTGGTCTGCACAATCCTCACAATTGCACCTCTGCCGGAGCTCACTGCTGGTCATCGTGCCAAGGAATAATAGAAGTACAAAATCACCATTTTAAAAAATTGACTCAGGCAAGATGAATCAATGCATGTTAGAACTGTTGAGCAAAAAATGATGGGGAATCGAATATTCATATTATCATAGTTTCACGTTCAAGAAATCAAAAAAGAAATCAGGTAGCTTTACAAAGCAGAAACCTGCCCATCATATATTTCACCAAGTGATAAGACTTTACAGCACCAATAATTGGACAAATGGACTCTACATTCTTTTCATCACTGAATTTCAGACTCCCCTTTATGATTAACCAGGTAGCCATATACGTTTAGGCATATTTCTGTACTCTCTTCTATTACATTGAATTATTTGTCTATTCTCCACCCACTATCACAATGCCAAAATTATTAAATATTTGTGATAACTCTTGGTCTGGGATAAGACCACCAATTTGCTTCTTCTCCATCATTCCCTTCTCTATATTTAACTTTTTGCTTTTTTATGTAAGTCTCAAGGAGTCCTGGTGGCATAGTGGGGGACTCATTGGCAGCTAGTCACAAGGCCTGCAATTTGAAATTACAATACAATATAAAGAACACCAAAGTGCTCGCAACTGATCCAATAGCTAACATGATAAATGGAGGAAAAAACTGAAGTGGTCAAAGAGTTTGTTTTGCTTGGATCTACAGTCAATGCTCATGGAAGCATTTTACCGGGTACATCTGATGTACAAGACATCTTTGAAAGGCTGAAAAGCAAGGATGTCATTTTGAGGACTGATGTGCCTGACTCACACTATGGTATTTTGAATTTCATCATATGCGTGTGAAAATTGAACACTGAATAAGAAAGACTGAAGGAAAACTATGTCGACAAATTTATCTGGGGAGAAGTACAGCCAAAATGCTCATTAGAAGCAATATGTATTCTACACATTATCAGGAGGGAGCAGTACCTGGAAAAGGACGTCATACTTGGAAGAGGGGCAGCAAAAGAGAGGAAGGTTCTCAACACCATGGATTGACCTCAAGGTTGCAGTTATGGGCTCAAAAATAAGAACAATTGTGACACTGGCACTAGACGGGGTGCTATCATGTTCTGTTGCGCATATGCAAAGTTGCCCCCCCCCCAAAAAAAACAGATTTTTTTCAAAGGTATTTATTTAAAAAAAAATTTTTTTTACAAAATGATCCTATCACCTTCAAATGTATTACACTTAATACATTTGTCAAATCTACAATCCCATTCATGGAAACATTTTTCAAACTCATCTTTTTGGATGACCAATAGCATCTCTCTCATTTTTTTTCTTCAGCCCTTCTACATTGTCAAATCACTGTCCTTTCTTTTCCCTCTGCATTCATGGAAACAAAAAGAACTCGCAGAGTGATGTCAGGTGAGTAAGGTGCTTGGGACAAGAGCGGTATGATGGGATTTTTTTTTTTTTTGCCAAAAACTGGTGCACTGAGATGGCTTTGTAAGCAGGTGCATTGTCATGGTATAAAAACCATACCACGAGATGTTGAAAGGGTCAGGTCTTAGGCATCAAACAGGAAAAAACCATATCACTGTGTGCTCACCTTTCCAAGATGTTCACTGAGGACATGTAGAGGCATGATCAAGAGTTGTGAAGAAAGCTAATGGTGCCTGGCTATCAAAAGATATAGTGTCTGAGATATTAAAGGTTTAAGGGTAAACAAGTGGCCATCTAGCTCAGAAGCCACAAAGCCCACCATAGAAGAAGGATACCAGCTTATGCGACCTTAAGTTGTGGAAAGAATCAAGTATCAGGCATCAAAGAGCAAACATCATATCAATATGTGCCCACCTTCCTGATATGATTGCTGAAGACATATGGTGCAGAGGCAGACAGAGTGGAGGAAGCTGATGGTGACCAGCTACCAAATGATAAAGCATCTGGGGCCTTAAAAGCTTGAAGGTAAACATGCAGCCATCTAGCACAGAAGCAGCAAAACCCACATGGAAGAAGTACACCAGCCTGTGTGATCATGAGGGGTCAAAGTGAACAGCTTACAAGCATCAAAGAGCAAGAATCACATCACTACGAATAAAGAGGAGAACAGGGTGGGGACCCAAGACCCATTTGTGGACAATTGGACACCCCCTTGCAGGAGACTCGCGGGGAGGATATGCGCCAGTCAGGATGCAGTGAAGTAGCGATGAAACATACAACTTTCCTCTAGTTCTTAAAGTCTTCCTCCTCTCAACTATCATGATCCCAATTCTACCTTACAAATCCATCTGGACTAGAAGAGGTACACTGGTACAGATGGGAACTGGTAACACAGGGAACCCAGGATAGATGAACCCCTCAGGACCAGTAGTGAGAGTGGAGTAATAGGATGGGTGGAGGAACGGTGGAGCAGAGAGAGGGAGCCAATTATAAGGATCTACACATAACCTCCTATCTGAAGGACAGACCTTGGAGGAGTAGGTGAGGGGAGACGTCGGGCAATGTAAGATATGACAAAATGAAATAATTTATAAAGTATTGAGGTTTGAGGGGGGCGAAGTGGGGATGGAGGAGAAAGGATGAAAAGCTGATATCAAGGGCTCAAGTGAAAAAGCAGATATCTGGAGAATAATGATGGCAGCAGGCATGCTTGGCACTGAAGAGGCAATATACAAGCCCCCAATAAAATGATTTTTAAAAGAAGAAGAAGAAAGCTTAAGTAACAGTCTGACCTGGTGGACCAAACTCCAAATGCTCTATGTGTTAACATTTTCTTCTGTTTGAGAAGTTGATGGATGTCCCAAACAAGGTTTGTCTCAATAAATATTTCACCTTTTTTGAGACAAGAAAACCACTTGTACACTTGAGTTTTTCCCTTAGCACTGTCC
The DNA here is from genome assembly GCA_004026705.1 of Nesogale talazaci. NCBI lineage: Eukaryota > Metazoa > Chordata > Mammalia > Afrosoricida > Tenrecidae > Nesogale > Nesogale talazaci. Next base: position 42,170 of record PVJH01016179.1, read on the forward strand.
TTGCTAACTGTGTTCAACATCACAATTTCTGTGGCATTTTTTTCTGAACAGGAAACAAAATTTCATAGCTGCATGCTGTTCTCTTAAATCAATCATCACCCAAAAGAGGGGTTGGAGTGAAATTGCTTTTACAAAAAAATTCACTGCGACCAGAGAGAGTCTTCCCAGAGGATGTCACTGGGTCCGCGAACTCTGAATCAGTTGCTTGATGCTTGTTTAGCAGGAAACGTGTACTACAAAAAGCTTTACTCTCCCAGTGCAATTCTGGGCTTTAGGGGGGGTACCTCCTCAGATGATTTCTATGAGTTAGAACCAGTTAGATGACATACAATAACAATATTTATGTTTCTGAATTTATTTGTCAAATTCAAAAACTTTAAATGAATTATTAATGAATTTTGATTTTATTCTTAAAGATATCGTTCTCTTTCTCTTACCTAATCTTCTGGACTAGGTGATATAACTGGTGACCCACTTTAAATACATTTTACTGTAGTGGAGAATAGTCAGAGTTCAAGGAGCATTTAACCTTGCTCAGTTAAAATATAACTGTATTAGTCCAGGTAGACTAGAGAAATTCATAGACATGCATATGGATATAAGGGAAAGGTTTATATACAAGAGGAATGGAACATTGGGAAAGTATCCCAACCCAGTCCAGTTCAAAATCCGATAGTAGCCCATATGTCTGATACCAGTCTATAAAGTCTCCTTCTGACTCACAAAGTCACAGGCCAGTGGGTGCAGAGTCCTGGTGCTGGCAGGGGTTCCCTCAGGTTTCCTACTTTCCAGGGTTTAGGGTCCATCAGCAGTATCTATTGGTGATAGAAACATCTCAGCACTGGCAGGGGGCTCTCTGTGCCTTTTCTGGTTTCAGAGGTCTGGTTCTATCAGGGTAAGGCCAGGTGGCTTTTCCTCCGGCTCCTCCAGCTCCTCGGACGCTGCCATCTTGTCTTGTCAGTTGAGCAACTCCCAAAAACTGGGGGAAATGGTCTCTTATCTCTACGAGGGAAATACCGTGAGACTTCCCAGAATTCTCAGGAGAAAGCCATGCCCACAGAGGCCTCATTGGCTACTCATTGGCTATCTCCAGATTAACAGGCTAGACTCCACCCCTACATCTCAATCATGAAATTGACATAAGTACATGATCACCACAAAAACCAGCCCCCAAATAGGTATTAATGAAGTAAATTTCTAACAATCCATATTAATCCAGACCTTAATATTCTATTCTGACTTAATAATTCCATACCAGAGGATCTCACCACAATCGAGTCAATTCTGAGTCTTTGCAGCCCTGCAGGACAAAGCAGAATTGCCCCTTTGGGCTTCTGGAATTTTAACTCTTTACAAGGGTAGAGAGCTTCATGTGTCCTCCAGCAGGGAGGCTGCTGGTATGGAACTACTAACCTTGTGGTTTGCTGCCCAACATGTGACCCACTACGCTACTGGGGGTTCCTTTTCTACAGAATACTAAGACAAATGATAGTTACGTGAGAACATAGAGGGAAGCCAGCACTCTCATGGAACTTGCTGAAATGAGACATCTCTGTAACTCCAATCAATATATTAAATGATCCACCCCCTCACTCTCAACACTCACATTGAAAGAACACCAAAGTGGAGTCAAGTCTCAGCATTATCACTAATTACGGAGGTCGTAACTGCTTTCAACTCCTCTTTTGATCTGTTCATCCTGCTGCTTTGTTCTGTATTATCATGGTCAGCCCATCTTCACTCTGTCTTTCTTCTTCATTTTCACATCCTACTGTGGCTCTGAAACATTCCAGGCTTGTCGCTGAGTGACAAATGAGTGTTCAACCAGTTCTTTTCAGGTCATTACATCAAGACAGTCCACGATATCCTTGTGAAACCAATGACAAGACTGTCAAACCAAAGGGAATTTCTTTAACAAGGGAATAAAGAGAACAAAACTGTTGACAGGTTTCTCTGTCCACTAGATTGAGAATTTTATGCCAGTCACATTTAAAATCTTGTATGATATTAATACTAATCAGTGTTTATTAGCATTCAGGCATGTTCACAATTGTTGTAGCAGCTGAATGCCTGTAAGTTAAATTGATTTGAGTCCTTAGATACCCATTAACAACACTGCTTCCCATTTCAGTAATGAAGTACAGTTGTTTGGGGGTGTTTATGAAACGACATCTATTTGATTTATTAAGTGACCTTGACTAGGAAATTTCTTTGTTAGAATGTAAACGATCACCTCCCCACTCTGATTGCCAAATTGCAGCTGTGCATTTCCCATTTTCAAATCATCAGAGGCCCTAAAGATTTGGAAATAGAAAAAATTCCAAGTCAGAGGCTCCCTGCATAGAGTGTTACATTAGGAAAGACAGTGTCCAGACTTGTTTTGCCATTCCAGCCACTAAAGAAGTAAGAGGAATATGTGCTGATGTAATGAAGAGTCCTCAGGAGGTTTTTGGAACTCATTATGCTTGGCAACCTGTTCTCAAGCATCTTTTAGCTCAAAGAACCTTAAAATCTGACTGGCATGATATTGACTTGAGATAGTCAAACTATACTGCCTTTGGGCTTCTGCCCCCAGTGGGAATTAAAGTTTGTACAAAGGTTGCTGAAACTGACCTGGTTGCAGATCCCAGGGGTATGACCTCTCTCACTGATTCTCTGAAGAAGTGTGCACAAGGGTAATAGAGGGCTTGGCAGGCTTTTGCGCTCCTCCTCTGGTGTTCCCTTCCAGGGAAATTATTTGAAGAGACATTTTTTTTCTTCTTGTTAGAGTGCAAGTGTGTTGGCCAAGCCAAAATAGCCGCAGGCTTTTCTGCTCCTCTCTAAGTAAGGAAGGATTCCCACCGCAGCCCAAGTCCATTTTTAGGTTTAACAATCAAATTGCTGATTTCTAGTGTAAGAATTGCATCCACTTTATTTGAGACATAACAGTACACTCAATGGTACTTAATTCTTCAGTGTTCTAGTATTTAAGGTAGAATCACAGTGTTCCTACATAGTTGGTGCTAAGCAATTTTTTTTATTGTTTTTTTAAATAATTTTATTGGGGGCTCTTACAGCTACTACAACATTCATTACATCATTTGTATCAAGCACATTTGCACACATGTTGCCACATACACTTCCAAACATTTTCCACTTGGGCCCTTGGTACAAGCTCCTCTTTGAAAAAAAAAAAACTCCCCTTTCCCCTCCCCCCTTTTTTTTAATGAATCATTTTATTGGGGGTCCATACAACTCCCATCACAATCCCTAACATCAGTTGTATGCAGGCCACTTTTACACACCCATTGCCATCATCACTCTCAAAACATTCTCCCTCCCTCCAAGCCCCCATTATTAGCTCCCTATGTAGTGCCCACTGTTTTCCAGGAGAACCCTCTCTGTGCCATGTTCTTCTTCATGTAGTACTAACAGGGAAGCTTGTATACGAAGACAGGTTCCCACTGGGCTCCCAGGCAAAGCATGTCGATGTTTGGAGCTTGTGTTAGTCTGAGGTGATTAACAAAACAAATTTGTAGACACTCATATGTGTATAAGAAAGAGTATTATTTCCAAGAGTAATTATACATTAAGAAAACACCCCAGCCTTGTCCAGAGCAAGTCTATAAGTCCAATATTAGCCCATATGTCTGATACTAGTCTATAAATTCCTCTTCCGACTCACACAACACATGTAATGATGTTGAACTCAGGAAGATCACAGGTCAGTGGGTGGAAAGTGTTGTGGGCCCAGGGATGGTAGAAGCATCTCAGCACTGGCGTGGGTTTCCAGGTAGCTCCTTCAGTTCCACGTCTCTGGCTCCATCAGTATAGTTCCAGGTGACTTCTCAACAGGGATGTCTCACAGTCAGAGTATGTGTCCCACCTCCAGGAGGGAGGAAGACAGGAGCTCCCAGAATCCTCAGGAGAAGGCTATGCTCAGACTGAGGCTTCATTTACTATGACCTGATTGACAGGCTAGACGCCATCCCTTCCCTCGGGTTGACAGAAGATTATATAACTACCAGAGAGCTCCTCTATTTTTGCATTACAGGCAATAGTGCCATGCATTCACAGGCACACAAACAGCAGAAGATGTGTGACCGCAGAACCAAGTGGGAGAAGCAAAAGCATGCAAGCCGCACATAGAACGATGCAAGTAATTGCAAATACGGTAGGAAATGGCAGCTAAGAGAAGACGTAAGATCGAAGTGCCATATCATCAGTCATTTGAAAAAAGTAGGTTTTGTTTGTTTGTTAATAAGATTAGTAAGGCTGAGCCCTGGTGGCTTAGTGGTAGCTTGCGGGACTGCGACCCACAGGGTTGACATTCAAATCCAGCAGCAAGGTTGGCCTTGCTATTCCCACCAGGGCAGTGATGCCACAAAAAAAAAATTAAAAAAATAAGATTAGTGTGAGGTGCATTGTGAGTTAATGTCTTTTGAGACACAAAAGACAGTAGACAAGTGAGCCAATGAGATGGGGTAAAATATATGTGAAGATACATGCAGATCTTCAAAGCAACAAGAAACAGATGGTGAATAAACAAGTATATTTCTCTAGAACTGACAAAGATAAAGCCTCTCTGTAGAACCAGCATCCTGAATGTGGACTTCTAGCCTCCTAAACTGTGAGAAAAGAAGTGTTTTATAAGAGCCAAAATATAAAATAAACTGTATATATTTTGTTGGGCACAAACACCTGCATAAGTGAGTTGGAATCAAGTGGAAGGCATGAGGTTAGTACATGAACTGGTGGAGTTGGGAAAGCAGACTGTCAGGAAGATGCTCAAATAGGGTTATCTTCCCAGAAAGGGGGAGTCACGATGGGGATGCTGGCTTGGAATTATGGACAATTGACAGAAAATAAACTGGTAACAAAAACAAAAACGCCACATAGATTGTGTTGAGAATTGCTTTGAGCCTCCATCCTAGGTACTTGTTTACTTTAACACATACTCACCCAACTGAGCCATCTCAATGTTGAGAAGATTAGAGATACTTCAAGACTATTTATGATTATTGTCTTCACTCTGGTCTCTGGCCTTCTCTTGTTCAGATCTCTGCTTCTTGGTTATCCCCTTTCAACCTCAGTCCTGACTCTGCCTCTTCAGTCATAGGGTGAGGGCTGTGTATTCCTTTACTTCTCCAGTACAATGCAAGCTGGCTTGGTTCATTCCCTTGGCTCTCTAAAGTCCATGCCCCTTCAACACAAACCTTTAGACTCTCACCAGTGATTTGGTCAGGGGCCAAACCAGCTTTGTCACCATTCACTTTCCCGAAGAGCTCCTCAGTTTACAATCAGGTCTAACACTAATATTCCCTTCCAGCTCCCCTTGGAGACACATAAAGGTGCTCTAAAGTATTTTCTCTCTGTTGTTTTTGGTTTGGTTGTTAATATTTGTGTTTCCGAAAGTTGAGTTTGGGGACAGGAAAGAATTACATATTGGTTCCCATGAACTAGAACTTTTAAGAAAAGCATCTGTTGGGTAGCTAGCTTAGGGACAGGGGTATAATCACTATACCACCAGGACTCACAAAGGTTCCCATAAAGGATGTTGGAAAGACCTCAACCAACCATTAGACGTCTATGAAGACTCCAAACTGAGCACGCATAAACACAAGCCCCCAAGGCCTAGGGAAAACTAGTATCTTGGACACACCTTAGATACTTCACCCAGATGGGTCAAACTCTGCCAATGGGGTCAACCAATACCATCAACGATGCCTCCCCAAGCAGAGTTTTGAAATACCCTGACTGTGAGAAGGCCCCCCTCTCTCTTCCCCTCCTCCTGGTTAGAAGCAGGTGTAGCATAAGGACTCCCTCCCCCCATGCAGGGGCACATGCACCTACTTGGGGCCTACTTGGGGCTCACAGCCTCTGAGCGCACATTCTCTTAGTCTCTAGGCTCCTGGTCTCCTGGGATCCCCCTGGATGGGGGTACGCTTACTTGGCTACACCTTCCCATGTGGTTGCTCGTGTCCAGTTGTGAACCTCTTTGAGACTGTAACATCTAGAACTTGCATTTGCCCTTCATAGAAACCCACTTGGATGACACAATATGCTTCAGCGTGAACTCTTTCATTGTGCAAATCAAAGAACTAAGGTATAACTCACTTCAGAAACTTAACACTTCACACTTAAATTAGGATTATCGATTTACTCAATTACAAATTCCCATGTTCATGCATATAGTGAATGAGAAAAGATAGCTGAGAAAGTAGAAATACAACTTTCATTATTTATGATATACTTTGATCCCAAGGGCATAATAATTCCCTATAGTATATGCTTTAAAAATTGAGCTCCCGGGTTCCAGTGCAGTAGAGGCCCCGGCGGGTGAGTCTCTGGCACCATGTCTGGTTTGTCTGGCCTACCGGCCCAGCGTGGCCCTTGCCCGTTGGCCTTGCTGCTTTTGCCCCGGGTTGGTCCTCGCCATCTCCATCCACCTGCCCCTGAACTCCCGCAAGTGCCTCCGCGAGGAGATCCACAAGGACCTGGTGGTGACGGGCGCCTACGAGATCACAGACCCGTCGGGGGGGCGCCGACGGCCTGCGCACCCACCTCAAGATCACAGATTCTGCTGGCCATATCCGGTACACCAAGGAAGATGCAACCAAGGGGAAATTTGCCTTTACCACGGAAGAGTATGACATGTTTGAAGTGTGTTTTGATAGCAAGGGAACAGGGCGGATACCTGACCAACTCGTGATCCTGGACATGAAGCACGGAGTGGAAGCGAAAAATTACGAGGAGATCGCCAAGGTGGAGAAGCTGAAACCTTTAGAAGTGGAGCTGCGCCGCCTGGAGGACCTTTCCGAATGCCTCGTGAATGATTTGGCCGACATGAAGAGACGCCAGGAGGAGATGCGGGATACCAAAGAGTCGACAAACACCCGAGTCCTGTACTTCGGCATCTTCACCATGCTCTGCCTCACTGGCCTCGCCACCTGGCAGGTCTTCTACCTCGGCCGCTTCTTAAAGGCCAAGAAGCTGATTGAGTAAATGAGGCACAGTCCCGCTCACCTCACATCTCACTCAGCAGGACATCGCTGGGACAGGCCTGACTGAGGGCACCCCCTCAACAGCACCATCAAGGCACGTGGGAGCTTTTCTGGCCAGAACTGATCTCTCTTGGAGTGGGGGGACACGGGGTACCACCTAGACCCAAGAAGCCAATGAGGGACTTCTTTTTTAACTTGGTAGGCTCTGGACTGGTTTTTCAACAGTAGGTCTATTATTAGGGTCACCTTTGGAACAAACAAACAAACTAGGGGTTACCTAGATGATGCCAAAGCCAGCGTTGGTCTCGGGTTTCCTCATGGGATGGGTTTGAACCAGGTTTTCCTCCCTTCTCCCACTTGCCCACCAGCTTGGGCTCCTGCTCTCAATTCCTTTACCAAGACCTGGATGTGGTCCCTGGGGGTTTCCTTTCGCCGACCCTTCGCTGAAAAGTGTA
>PVJH01016180.1:0-51250 GCA_004026705.1 Nesogale talazaci
CACCCTGCTACCAGGAACAAATAATACTAAAGAAACTAGCTTGTTCTCATAATAGCTTTGCAAGTTTGCTATTAGCCCCATTTTACAGATGAAGCAACCAAGACTTTAAAAATGAATTGCTTGCTTCCGTTCACTGATAGTGAGTGGCAGAGGCAGGATTGAAAGTCCTGAACACCAGCCTCCAGGTCCTATGCGTCCTCCACTGGTCCCAATACCATGTGCAAATTTCTATACCTAGTCCTGTTGCTCTTTTCCTTAAACAAGAATGACGATGCCTTCAATCCTGCTAACAGTGACCCAGTGCCCTGACGATAGCCTTTTGCATCCACTTTTTTGTCCTCCATTTTTTTTCTGGATCCTTCTCTGCAACATCCTGGCACACCATTGCATTTCTTGTCATTCCATTCCCTGGCAAGACTCAAGGTTCATTTTCTTCATTGTTAACTACTCCGATCTTGAAGTGCAGCGTGCTGACTGAATCTTGAATGGAGATCACCTATTATAAATGCAGGTGCCTTGAAAGAGAAAGCAATGCTTAAACAAAGCCCAAAGTTGCTTTTTGTCGGATGTTTTTAGGCATTCGTTTGCGAATGCAAATAGGCTTTCGTTATTCATAACTGAAGTTAAAATGTTCTGCAATTTAGAATCAGTTGATGCTCCTCTTCCAGAGGAGGTCAAAGAAGCACTTGGCTATTTAAAGATACAGTTGTGCAAAAGATTTCTCACCATTGTGGATTGTGCTTTGCAACAGTCATGTCAAAAAATACCCCCAAAACTATTACCTACAGCCAAATGTTCCCCCATGTCAGACTATTCCCTGGCCTTTGTTCCCTTTCTCCCATCAAAGGTGAGAGAGGGAGAGAAAAGGGGCATCCAAATGACTAATATTTCTGGTATCAAGAGCATCACAGACCAAAATGGGTGGTTCCTATGCTATTGCTATAGAAACAGCAGTACAAGAAATGAGCATGAACCTTTCTTTTAAATGATTCCGTTATTCTCTGTTAGACCATCAGTGGCATAACAAGCACTCTCCTTTTAAGTAAACAAGCCATGAAGCGTATACCAGTGCAGATTTTTACTTTCCAGAAAGACTTCATGTTATTTTTGTCCCCTGCTAAAAACATGCCATATAGACACACACACACACAGAGATTAAACAGATTTTCTTAAATGCTGCCTCAGTTTAGAATTCATGCCAATGTTTCTAGAAATCTGTTGTCTCTGGACATCTTGTATGATTTTACTATCTCATTTGGCCAGTGTTTGTTCTGTTAGTATTTATTGAGCCCTTACTCTGTGGCAGGCATTTGCTAGACCATTTGTCTCTGCTGTCATGTTCTAACAGAGAAGACTGGGGAGCAAGTAAACAAAACTCTTGCAGATTGTGCTAAGTACTTTGAAGGAACCAGACTGAGGACCAGGGGAAGCGGTGCCTTTTTGGATAGCGAGAAAGATCTTACAGTTAAAGCTTGAAGGGGGATGGACAACCATCACTGTGAAGAGTGGAAGGAGGAGAGCACCTGCAGAAAGAAGAGGCTCCAGCCTATGCTTGTTCCTGGAACACACCATGTGCAAAGCTAGAGACCAATAAAACAAGGGAAGTGTGACAGACATACTGATTACTCCTCCCGTTGACCAACCTCCCGGCTCAAGACGTGGTCACTGCTGTTCCTTCACTTGTGTATATCCTGGAAAGTAGGGTCTCCTGTCCTCCCATCTCATGCTATGTGAGGAGGCTTCAAGACGTTCACGGAAATAGGAATTTAAAAGTTAGCGGCACATTTCTTCAAATTTACTGGAGCACTCTCCTATTTACATTACCTGGATATCTTTCATTTTAGGTTTCTAATACTCACTCACTGTCATTGAGTCAATACCACCTCATCGGGACCCTCTAGGAGAGGGTGGAGCTTCCCCTGTGGCTTTCTGAGACTGTAACTCTCTCAGGGAGGGGGGTGTCGGAGAAAGCCTGGTCTTTGTCCTGGGGAGTAGCTGGTGTTTTTGAACTACAGATCTTGTGGTTAGCAGCCCAACGTATAACCACGATGCCACCAGAACGCCTAGCTTCCAAATATTCCAGCCGATGAGGGGGGCCAGCAGGAGATTGGGTTGAGAGAAGTCAGGGTATTTCTTCCCTCTGCTCTGCTTCAGAATGCTTACCAGTAATCCTTCTTGTGAATCTATGGTTGCTGGACTCTGTTGGCTCTCCTTATCTGTGGAGGATTAGGAATGGTAATGGATGCCTGTGGTTGTTAGTTTCTAGGTGCCTGCCTGCCCCATATTGGTTTCCTCATCTCTGCCCCCAACTCTGTGAGGAGTTACACTGCTTCGTGAAAATCATTTAGTCACGTGGGCTGAGTTCTCTCTTCGTTAAGGTCCACGATTGCAGAGAATGAGGCCTGAGGGTGAGGCCAGACAACGCAGAGGCTTGGGGAGCTAAGGCTTAGATTCTTGCATCAGGGCAAAGTGCAATTCGCGGACATGTGATGGGATTAACCTGAACCCCATTTCCTTTTTTAAAAATCATTTTATTGGGGGCTTATACAGCTCTATCACAATCAATACATACATCTGTTGTGTGCAAACCACATTCGTACATTTGTTGCCGTCATCATCTGGAAACATTTTCTTTCTACTTTGGCCCTTGGTATCAGATCCTCATATTTCCCTTCCCTCCCCTCTCCCCCTCCCTTTATGAACCCTTGATAACATAAATTAATATTATTTTTTCATACTGTATACTGTCCGATGTTTCCTTTCACCCACTTTGCTGTTGTCCATACCCCAGGGAGGAGGTTATATGTAGATCCTTGTAATTGGGTCCCCCTTTTACCCCACCTGATAGTACCACCCTCACCACTGGTCCTGAAGGGATCATCTGTCCTGGACTCCCCATCTGAACCCCATTTCTGATGGCCACTCCTGCAGCTGTGGAGGACTACTTGGAGGGACAAGAGTGGAAGCAGGCAAACTAACTGCAAGACTGAGAAAGATAATGGCGTGGAGGACTTAGTGCAGTACAGGAGATACAGAAATAAGTGGATTCAACACAGAACTGATAGACTTGAAGAGATGGCATATGCATCCCAAATGACTCCGGATAAGTGATACTACACTGGAGGTGATCGCAGCCAATAAGACGAAACAAATTATGACCCACTTGTTGAATGGGAAGGTGATCTGCCTTGTAAACCTTCACTCCATTCACGGGAAGAAGTTTTCAAAAGAACAAAGACAACTGAGGTTTTTTTCACTTCAACCACTGATGAAGCCGATGGAGATGGGGAGAGAAGAGTTGCTTGTTTGCTTGTTTGTTTTTGACAGCTTTGGTTTGAAATGTCTATGAAATAGATACTCAGAGAAAAAAGATTCAAGAAAGACTCGAGGCAGCAATTGCTTATAGAATGATTTAGATCTGAAGATCTGTACTGAGTTGCAAGCATAGTATGAATAACATTTAAAAGCATAGGTGAGAGTGGACACAGTCCCCAAGGAAAAGAATATTTAAACAACAAAAGAGAAGGAGCCACGAGTCCCCAGAATGTATGCTCCCCAAAGATGCACAGTCTTGGAAATCCTACTGAGAAGCTCATCTCTGTCCTTGAGGATTGCTTAGAGTCAAAGTGCCTGGAGGGCAGAAAGTTAGAACAAGGAGAAGGAGCCCAACTGGCACAGAGGTTAAGCACTGTGCTGCTAATGGAAAATGTGGCCAGTGTGAACCCATCCGCTGCCCTGGGGAAGAAAGCTGTGACTTTGTAAAGATGGCAGATTTGGAAATCCTGTGAGTCATTCTACTCTGTCCTCCAGGGTTGCCGTGAGTCAGAATGGACTCCAGGGCCATGCGCTTGGGTTTTTGTTTATTCAAAAGATGTGAGTTGGAATCAACTGACAGCAGCAGAGGGTTCCTGTGAATGCACATTGTCGTTACTGCCAACATGTGGGAGGAATAAAGTACTAATAAATGAAATATTTTATGTTGAAATAAAGTATAGTATTACTATATTAATAAAATAAAGCATATATCCAGCTTTAGATGAAATAGAAATGAAAATAAAGGCTGATTCATATATCACATGTGAAACTTTATTTTTCTAATAAAATAAACCTGATATATAAATAGACTTTTTGAAACAGCAGTGGTCTGGAAAAAGTGCTTTACTTATGCTTTGAATATAGATATGAATGGCCTTTATGGGAACCCCTTACAACCTTATGCTGGAAACGGTGTGAAGGAACTATAGAATGGAGCCAGTTCATTGACTTCCTCATCCCAAGATTTTATTTCTAACAAGCAGGCTTATGCCCAGATTATGCATTTTGTCTATCTTAATTGTAAAATGTATTCACATTCATAAGCCTGCAGCCTAATTCAAATGAAGGGGATCTGTCAAAATATACCTTTCATTTACAAGAATTTCATAAGATAAAAGATAGAAGAATGTATTTTTAAAAAAACCAATGTGTTTCTCTATTCCACAGTGACCAAATTAGTTTGCTGTTTTACTTCAAAACAGCTGCCAGGTTTCAATCAGATATTTCTTGATGTTTTTCTTTGGCTCATCTACAAATGATCATCCTCTGATAGCAGCAACCTATAGATTTTATTATATGGCCTTCTAGCTTGTATATGATTGCATTGAACTGTCATCTGTAGCATCCATTAGAATGTTATTGGCAAAATGTCCACCTGTATTGAACTAAACACTCAATAAACCACTATAAGTAAATCGTTGTGCTCTTCCCTCGAAGGATAGACTATTGATTCCATGCATGCGTATGAGCTGAGCAGAATGGCCCTGACTGGCTACAGCAGTACCTGAAAAACATTCTGTAATGTCTCTTTTGAGGTCTCCAGAGAACAGAGAATCTTCTTAAAAGTTCTTTGCTAATATTGAATATTTTATCTCAAATGCAAAAGTAGCTAGCCACCGCGAGGTGTAATCTTTGGGTTGTTTTTATGAGTCTAAAACATTTCTATCTTTAATTTATATGACATAATAAAAGTAACTCTTGCCCCAAATATGAAATATAAATGGTACTAAAGTTCCCAAAGTAAAAATCTCCTAATCCTGCATTTGAAATCAATCTCTAAAGTTAACTATTTTTAATTGCTTTCTGAAGAATTCTAGAGGTTGTGTGTGAATGAGTGAGAATGATATTGTGATCTTTTTTGCCACAGGTAGGATCATGCCATTCATACTCTGGTAATTAGTTTGGTGGTGGCAGTGGGATTTTCTACCTTTTAAAAAATAACATTTTTATTGGGATTTGGTGGAAGTTAACACAACAAATTAGGTTTCCTTTTGACAACTTCCACAGAAACTATCCCATGACATTAGTTGAATTTATCAAAATATGCCAGGGACTCTCTTCTACATGAAGTATTTCCATAATTCTACTTATTAACCTTTCTCATTCTTTTTAATAAATACCATATACACTATTATATAAATATGGCATACTTATCAAGACCTTTAGACTGGACCTCTTATGTGTCTCTCCCTGTTTCTTTCTTTCTTTGGCTATTACAGTGTTAAATGATCATCCATGTTAAGTGTATCTTTATGTGTTTATGAGATGCTCTAAATCTCTTTATTTTAAAATGTATGAGATTTTCACATGACATAAGAGTAAGAGAAAGTATATACCTATGGACTCAGATCTTTTACATTTAACTACCAATGAGTTACAGGGGGCGGGGGCGGAGGGGGGGTGGGTGGTGTGGAGAGGGTAAGATCTAATGAGTGAATGTTGGAAGTATTCAAAGACATTTGACACATTTCCTCCCAGTAAAGGATACTGTCAAATTTTCACTAAAGAGTAATTTACAACAATTGTTTTCATTCTCAAGTCTAAAAAGTTTTCTAATAACCAACCTCATTCACCTGCCAGTTTGTCATCTATGGTGGTATGTGTGTGCTATGGTGTTGGAAAGTATGCCACCAGTACTTCAAACACTTACAGGATCACTCATGGTTTCTGCAGAGCTTCCAGACTAAGAACGCACTAAGAAGAAGGAAGAAGATGTCCACTACCAGGGAGATTAGCCACTGAAAGTCTTATGAATAACAGCAAAACATTAGTAGATGCCAGAAGATGAACTCCTTCGGTTGGAAGGCACTCAACATATGACTGGAAAGGCCTGTCTCTTCAAAGGAATGGACATGGATGAGACACAGCTTTTGGTACCTTCCTTTGGTGATAGAACATAGCTAAAAAATATAAAGAAAAAACTGCAAATACCCATTAATAGTTAGAACACGTGGAGTATGCATATGGGAAAATGTGGTAATCAAAATGAAATGCAATGCACAAACACCAATATCCTAGGAATTATTTAGCTGAATTGGCCATTTTGATTTCTGTACTTAATGATAGATATTGAAATATATTTTTGATGATCATTTTGACTCCATTCGTCTTCATTTTCAGTATAGTAAGCCATATAAACTACAGTGCTATCTGAAATAGGTTGATATGTATGTATGTGTGCATACACACACACACACACACACACACACACCTACAAAGAAACACTCGTCCAACTATTACTTAAATTTACAAACTAATCACTAAAGCCCATTATGAAGACATTGAAGAATCCCATCAGCTTTTTTTTCTGCATCACTGCCCTGGTGGGAGTAGGAGCTCAGTCTTGCTCCTGGAGAGCTGCTGCTGCATTTGAACCGCCAACCCAGTGAGCCACAGTCTGCTATACCACCAGGGCTCATCTCCCATCAACTTTTTCGTTCTGAAATTGATCACACATTTGATCAAGATTGTCATTGAAAATTGTTGGTGATTGGAAATAGAGGGTTAGACGTAAAATAAAGGAGCAGCAGTTGGTAAAATAAGCCCTTGGTGATGACAACGAACTGCATGATAGAATTTGCAAGACCGATTTGCGTTCTTCAATGCAAATATCTTTTTCCACCACATAAATAATGACTTCAGAGACAGACCTTGCCAGATGGAATACATAAAATGACAACATCTGTGGGAAGAGACCTGAAGAAGGTCCCTATCATCAGCTAAAACAAAGCCACGAGCTTACCATGGAACCAGATTTTCATTTGGGCAAATGGAAGTACAGGTTGAAGCTGAAGAAAATTAAACCCACGAGAGCCATAATATGACATTGAATATATCCCACCTGAATTTCAAACCGTCTCAAGAATAAATCCAATGTATTAAACAATAATGATGGAAGACTAGATTGATTGTGGGAAAATATCAAAAACATCAGACATAATTTCCTTTTCTTGACTGTGTTTTACATTGTATATCATTGGCTAAAGTAATGACATTATCAATAGAATTTCCCTATGTCCCAGGGTAATGATTGGTAATGTTCTCTAACATAAAATTATAATGATATCACTAAGGTGAACCAAAATATATATAAATGGATTGGGGGCTCACACTTAATTTCAGCCCCAATCAAAGAACAGGTACTTCTTATAACATAGCCCTGTTAAATGCTCACCCTCATGAAGAGATCACTGAAGATATGGGTGCTATATCAAAGTGTGGCTGAAAAACTAAATGGTGTTCGATCATCCGAAAGAATAGCATCTGGGGTCTTAAAGACGTCCTCAAGCAGCTATCTAAGGGAAACATCAACTAAATTCAAAAGGAAGATACATACTAGAATGTATGATTTATGGGTTGTAAATAATAGCATCCAAACTAGGAGGGAATGGTATCAGAGTTTAAATTGTGAACATCTGGTTTGCAGAAGGCACTGGATGACAGTAGAAGCCCAAAACTCATTTGTAGGGTCCCCACATGGATTAAGTAAGTGTGTTAGTCTGGGTTGATTAGAGAAACAAATCCAGAGACACTAAGAAAAAGCCTTATGCCAAAGAGTAATTGTATATTAAGAAAACATCCCAGTCCAGTTCAGCTCAAGTACATAAGTTCAATATGAGCCCTTAAGTCAAATACTAGTCCATAAATTCCTCTTTTGTCTCACCAAGCACATGCATTGATGCTGCATGAAGGAAGATCACAGGCCAGTACGTAGAAAGTTTTTTGGATCCAGTGGCAGTGGACGCATCTCGGCACTGGCATTGCTCTCCACATGGCTCCTTCAGCTCCTTCAGCTCTGGCTCCATTAGCATAAGTCCATGTGATTTGTCAACAGGAAGGTGAAACAGAGAGACTATGTGTCTCACTTCCAGGAAAAAAGACAGGAGTTCCCAGAGAAGGCCTCAGTCCTCAGGAGAAGGTCATGCCCACACAGAGGCATTATTGGCTATGACCCGATTGACAGGCTATCCTCCGCCCCTTTGCAAGTTGATAGATTATGGAACTGCCACACTAAGTCTCCAGTGAATTTACTCTGACTATAGCCTTGTTATCAGACAAAGAGTTGTAAAGTTGATTGTGGTAGATATAGTTAGGTTAAAATGTAATACCTTGTCATTTGATTCCCCTTTTGTTCTATTTAAAAGCTATTTCCATTAGAAAAATAAAAAGTGAAAGGCTAGACATGTGGATTAATCCTCGTGAATCCCTTCTGATCATAGATAAAGGATATTGTGGCAGTTACAGTCTCCTGTCAACTTGCTAAGGGGTGGAGTATAGTCTGTCAATCAGACCAGAGCCAGTGAGGCCTCCGTGTGGCCATGGCTTTCTCCTGGGGATTCTGGGAACTCCTGTATTCCTCCCTGGAGGTGGACACTCTATGTGCATCATCTTCCTGCTGATAAGCCACATGAAGCTACACTGATACAGCGAGAGCCCTGGAACTGAAGGAGCTATGTGGAGACTGAGATGCTACCACTAGATCCACAAGAATTTCCACCCACTAGCCTTTGCTCTTCCTGCATTCAGCAGCATTTTCATGGCTGTGTGAGTGTAAAGATAATTTATGGGCTAGTATTGACATTTGGGATAATATTGGACTTAGGGACTTGATTGAATTGGGCTGTGATGTTGTTTTAATGTACATTTGCTGTTTGATATAAATTTCTCTCTTAAGCATATATGTATCTCTGGATTTGTTTGTCTAGTCTACCTGAACTAACACAGATGTGAGTAGCCTTGCTATCACAAAGAGTGCATTGGAAAGTAGATTATTGCAGGTGTAATTCTGTTAAAATTTAACATTTTATCATTTGCTCACCCCTTTGATATAGTTTAAAGTTCTTTTAGTTTTTAATATTTTCTACTTTGTTTTTGATTGAAGTTTTTCTCTGTTTTACTTTGGGGATTTTTGGTTAGTTTTTTTATTTTTAAATGTTTTTCTGTATATAAATTCCAGGATAAGGAAATCTATTGTGAAAGTAATAGGATTAATGATTTCTTGGAGATAGGATGAGGGGGTTGGAAAGAAAATGTACTGATAAAGTGTACAAGAAAAAGGGAAATATTCTAAAGTTGATTGTGATACTGATTTTACAACTATTCTTGATATAACTGAACTATTGAATTGAAGTGATATGTAGATTATATTCCAATAAAACTTTTATAAAAATCATACATGAAGAAAGCAAACTGTGATTAAAAAAAAGAATTAACAAAAAGATCAAAGTGTATGTCAGAAGGTCTTTGGAAGCCTACTCTTGATTGTAAAGTGTCTAAAATAAATGGAAGAAATCAGGAAATGAGAGAGCTGAACAGAACATTTCAAAGGGCAGCTTGAGAAGGCAAGGCATTACAGTAAACTATGCAAAGAGAATATCTGAAGCTGAAAGAACTGAAGGAAAAATTCAAGACTTAAGTTGCCATATTGAAGTACTCTGTAGGCAAAGTATTGTAAGTTTCAGAAAGCATCAAAAGGAGGTGGAAAGAATGCACAGAGGTCACTGTACCAAAAAGAAAGTGTAAGCAGTCAAACAGTTCAAGAGTTAGCATATGATCTAGAACCAATGGTACTGAAAGAAGAGGCCCAAGGTGCACTGAAGGCAGTAGTAGAAAACAATGCTCTTGGAATTGATGAAATGTTTCTTAAAAAAACTTATGTATCGGTGAAAACACTTACTAGTTAAGATGTGTCAAGGAATCTGGAAGCTAGATACCTGGCCAACTAACTGGATGCTATCCATTGTCTGTGTCCATTTCAAAGAAAGGTGACCCAGCAGTATGAGGAAATTATTGAACAATTATTGATATCATATCTAGGTAAAATTAAGCTAAAGATTTTTAAAATATTGCAGTAGGACATTAAGAGGGAGTTGCCAAGAATTCAAATGGCTTTAGAAGAGGGCTGGCATCAGATGGATCTTAGCTGAACGCAGAGAATACCAGAAAGATTTTTACTTGTATTTGATTAACTATGCAAAGGCATTTGACTTTGTATACCACAAAAAAACTGGATAACATGGGAAACAATGGAAACTCAGAGCACTCCATTGTATGTTTGCAGAATCTGCACATAGACCAAGATACGTAGTCTTTCAAACTAAACAAGGAGGTACTGCACAGTTTAAAATCAGGTAGAGTGTGTCCCTGGGTTGTATCCTTCTACTACATTTATTCAATCTATGTATTGGGCAAATAATCTAGAAAATTGGCCTGTATGAAGTATGAACATGGCATCAGGGTGAGAAGAAGGCTCTTGAACAATCAGTGTTATTCCAATGACACAGCCTTGCTAATTGAAAGTGAAGACTTGAAGTATTTAATAATGAAGATTGAAGCCTACAATCTTCCATGTGGATCGTAACTTAATGTAAAGAAAAAATCTTCATAATTAGACCAATTGACAAAATCATAATAAACTGAGATAATATTGAAGTTGTCACAGATTGGATTTTACTTGGATCCACCATCAATGTTCAGTGAATCAGCACTCAAGAAATCAAGCGATGTATTATTGCCTTGGGTAAATCTACTGCAAAAACCTCTTTAGAGTGGTCTTTACAGGATATCACTTTGAGAACTAGTGTGGGCCCGACCCAAATCATAGTATTTTTAATTGCCTCATATTCATGTAAAAGTTAAGACCTAAATAAGGAAGACCAGAGAATATGCATTTGAATTGTGGTGATAACAGAGAATACTGAAAGTACTATGGGTTACTAGAAGAACAAACAAATCTGACTTAGATGGAGTATAGCCCACATGCTCCTTAGAATGGACTTCATCTCATGTGCTTTGGACAAGTTAACAGGAGAGACCGGTCTCTGTAAAATGGAAACATGATTGGAAGGCAGAAGGTCAATGGAAAACAAGAAGCCCCTCACTTATATAGATTGACACAACTGTAGCAAAGGACTCAAACAAAACAATTGTGAGGATGACCCAGGACTAGGCAAGGTTGCCTTCTGTTGTCATATGTTGTCTTGAGTTGGAGCCTACAGCACTTAGAAAGAACTATAATTATCAGAGTTTATGTGGTGTTTTATAGTGATAACTGAAAATACTGCACTTGTTCTGAGTAGTAGAAAAATGCGCTTTTAGTGCCAGGTATTTTCTTTATTGAAAGGTGATTATCCGTAATGGTAATATTCAGTTCAACAGAATAGTCAATTAACTGGAAGAAAAATAAAAAGAGAAAAGCATTGTCTTAACCCTAAGTGTGAAAGTGCCTGATGTTTTATTTTCTAAAAGGGTGAATACCTCCACACTTTATGACAAATTGTATGCTTGGTGAGGTAGAAGAGTGGGTGGTGAGAGAGCACTGTAATTTGAATCCTCATCTTTATGCTAGATATAGTGATCTCTTTAAGGAGTCAGCCTAACCTAACCACGTGACTGGAGCTGCTCTAAGGGAAGTAGATGTTGCTTGAAAGCAGATGATTTTGAAGAAAGGGAAAGAGAGAAAACTTCGTGCATCATAGCTGACAAATCAATTAGTACACATCTGGAATAGCATTATCTGATCTTCATAAAACACTTTACAGTTTCTAAAATGCTTTCATGATTACTTCCTAGCACAAGGGAAGGGCAGCTGTTATTGCCTCCAATTTATGGGTGAGGGAATTGAGACTGGAGAGGTTGACACTTGTGTTTAATAAAGATGTGAAAACTATTAGCATCCCATGAATGAGAATACTGCCATGAAATTTGGGTGTTTTACAGTATTAGGATAGAAAACAGAATTCTTATTTCTTCCTCTATCATTCTCCTAAATTTCCAATTTTATTTAAAGTAATCAATAATTATACCTGAATTAGCATTTACTCTTTTATAAAAAAGAGATCATTCACAAGCCATAACATTCACCTCTAAAAGTATTTAATCTGGTGGGGTTTAGTATAATCTTTAGAGTTGTACAACGATTACCACTGTGCGATTTTGGAATATTTTCATTATCCCAAAATGTGGATTCACATTCCTTTCTACCCTATCTCCCTTCTTCTCAGTCGAAAATAAAGTTTTCAAGGTTCACCCATGTTATAGCATCTCTCAGTGGGCCATTTCTTTTTATATCTGGATAATCATTCATTTTATGGATAGACTACATTTAGTCTATCATTTTTCTATCTACAGAGAGATAGATCTATAGTCTATCTATATTCATTTTTCTGTTGATGGACACTTGGATTGTTTTTACTTTTTGAATATTATAGATAATGTTGCTGTGAACATTCATGTGCACGTTTCTATAGAGATATATGTTGTCAGTCCTCAGAAAGATACTTGGGAATGAAATTGGACCATAGTCAACTCTAGAGTCAAACTTCTGAGAAACAAACTGTTTTCCCCAGTGACTATCATACCATTTTATAATCTCACCAGTGATGGACAAGGATCTCAATGTCTCCGCGTACGAGTTACCACTTGTTGTGTTTGTTTTAATTTCACACATGCTAATGCATGAGGAATGCTGTTTCATCATGTTGGTTTGTATTTTCCTGCTGGCTTCTAGTATTGAGCACTTTTTAATGTGCTTATTGCCAATTTTGCTATTTTCTTTGGAGAAAGAGCTACTCCATTCTTTGTCCATTTTTACAGTGAAGTCCTTTTACTATTGCGTGGTATGTCTTCTTGTCAAGAGCTTCAAGGTAAAACAAATGCCTCTAATTGGTTATAGAGAATGCTATACGAAAAAGACTTTTCACACTTTCCCACCAAAACTCCCCGTCTTAGCGTCAATTCCAACACATAATGAACCTACAGGACAGGATAAAACTGCCACCTGAATTGGGTTTCTGAGATGGTAACTCTTTATGGGAGTAGAAAGTCTTAACATTGAAGCAGCGGGTGTTTTCGAACTGCCGACTTTGTAGTTACCAGTTCAACATATAACCCCTACACAGCCCAATGTTTAACCATGACCCTGCCAAGGCTCCTTTCAAGTGGGATTCCCCAAAGCGTCACTTCAGGGCAAAGAAGGACAAGCCTCTAGCAAGGAGGTTTCAAGAGCGTGAATATTGATATAAATGTAAAATGAATGTGTACAATGACTATTAAGGATAAAATAATTGTGTTTTAGTAAGCATTTAAAAGTCTTAGGTATCAGAATTACTACTCTTATCTGTGATAATGAATTTCACTTTCTGCAGAAGGGCTCAGAGAACAGCAGTGGCATGCATAACATTCCTCTGGGTGACTGTGAAAGTGCTGGGATGAATGTATGCAGAAATTCATGGGACCCGCTTCAATGGGCTTCCCATTTCAATCTACACTTACTGCACCTGCTTGAAGCATTTATTTTACAGTCTCATTCTCTCCTCACAATTAGATAGCATTGCAGATCACTGAAAGTACACCTTTAAATTTGGTCATTTTTAGCTCATATGAAGCAATAATAATAGTAATAATAATAATAAAGTTCATTTTGGCTGAAAGAACAAATGACTCTAATAAATGAACCAAATTGTCAGAAGTCTGACATCAGTTTCTGTGAGTTCATTCTAACCTGAAGTGAACACTCACAAATGGATGTAAATGATTGTACATTCCAGAGAACAGTGAGTGGGTAATCTGAACAGATGAGTTTATCTACAGTCTTGGATAGCTGCTACCGTTTACTCAAATTCTCACTTAGGTTGCCATTGTAGGGGGAAAATTGTCAATCAAAACGGAAGATATAAAAGCGAATTGAAAATTGAGTTGCAAAGTAATTTTACTTTCAAATGATTTGCAAATGTCGATGTTAAGTTCCAAATGAATGTTGTTAATGACCAGAGCTGGGAGAGTTATACACCTGCTGATCACTAGAATATTATTATAAATGAGGTTGATTTTCCTGTTGACTACCCCATTTTTTCTCAACATGGTCTCATTATTTTTTCTATCACATTGCTGACCCATAGCTAGGAATGCTCACTTACAGACATAAGAATATATTAACTCATATATGCTTTAAGTGCAAGGGAGTATTGCCAATGTTGCTTGTCTTTTTCTGCTTTGTTAGGTCACAGGAGATTTTAGATGGGGAAAATCAAGCCTGTATTACAAGTGAAGAGCTGTTTTACAAGCAGCCGTCTTTACAGCAACTAAATTGTCCCCAAAAAAGCACATAAGCATAATGAAGCTTTTAAGTAGTCACACATATGCATTTATATTCTCTCTCATGAATGACTAATTTTAATTTTTTTAAAGTAGCAATTCAGCTTGCTTTCAAAACCTTTAAAGCTTATCACATGCTTCCCCTGCCCTCAAAAAACTAGCTATTCTTGATTATGGAATAGGGAAGGTTTGCATATTTATTTTTGCAGAAACAGTAGAGTAAGTTCTTATTACCATATGGATAACTCAGCCCTAACACTTTTGTCCTCAGCTGGACAGAGATCATTTAGAAATGCTTCCTCAGCTCATAGCCATGACAGTTGTCAGACTAACTGAGAATACTTCTGTGGCAATGGAAACCTGACCCCTGCAAGGGCAAAGCCCCTACGGGATCCGTAGTGTGGCTCTGGTTGAGCTTTGTAGACACACACAATACCACTCTTCTTCATAAATGGATTGTATAGAAAGCCCAGCAACGAAGGAATTGGCTTTTCTTTTGGATTTCATGTGGTCCTCTGTAGTGTCCTACCTAGACTGCTCTTCTCTCAGATGCCTGCATGGTCCCTACTTTCTCTTACTCAATTTTTTGCTCAAATCGCCCTCTCTCTGGAAGTTTCCCCTAAACGTATTTTCTAAACTGACACTTCCTAACACTGCTTCCATGTCTTACTCTATTTTGCTTCCTAGACCTTATTGAGAGCTATCATATTGCATGTGTACTAGCTTATTGGTATAGTACTGCTCTCACTGCCTCCTAGAACACATGTTTGGTGAGGGGCAGGGCCTTTGCTATAGTCCCTATATCTCCAATATCTATTCACATGATTGGCCGGGGTAGGCCTTTCGTAAATGAATGAGCTAACCTATTGACTCCAATAGAACTTCAGCAAATGTTTCCCAGTTAACTGCAAAGCTTCACACTTACTTCTGTGAGAGTCCTGTGATAACCAAGATATAGTCTTAGCCCCCAGAGAGCTCACAGTCCACAGATCTGTAGACAACAGCTTACAACAGTGACACCAGAATAGCTGCTATCAGATGAAAGACGTCATGATACATAACCCTAGTGAGATCTGCTTTTCAGGATGGAAGTAGTAGAAGATGAGGTAAGCATGTAAAAACCAAAAGCCAAACCCACTGCGGTCTCATCGTTTCTGACTCACAGAGACTCTACGACAGAGTCTAACTATCCCATAGGATTTCTGAGATAATGGAACAGCCTCATCTTGACCCCCGAGGGAAGCCAGTGGGGTTTGAACTGCTCCTTTACCATCTATAAACCAAATCTACTGCCAACTTAATTGATTCCAGCTCACAGTGATGCTCTATAACACTTCTAGGATGATAGACCCCTAAGGAAGGAGATAACTTCATTTTTCAGTCTTTTGAATATTAAAACTCCAAAATATGAAGGACTCTCCAAAACCATCCAAAGCTATCCACGCTGATGGTGGTCAGAAGTGCTCTAGAACTCCCAGAGTGCCAGGCACTGTCCTAAGCGCTTTTCACATACCCTGACAACAATCTATTGATAATTTTGTTATGTACATCTCACAAATGAAGAAACCGAAGCGCAAGACATAGCCCAATGCCACAGAGGTAATCAGTAGTTCAGTCAAGATTCAAACCCAGATATGGTGGTTTCAAAATTATTGCTTTTCGTGGTTACATGTTGGACTGCAATCCACGAAGTCAGCAGTTTGAAACAATGGGGCTTTCGGCTCTCATTAACAATCAGAATCTTGGAAACTCACAGGGCTAGTTCTGCCTTGTCCTAGAGGGACCCCTTGAGTCAACGTTGACCTGGTGGCAGTTAGTTTAGGTTTGGGCTTTTTAAAAAATCATTTGACATATTTCCTCTACAATTGATAATGACAAGGAGCTCTGTTGGCTTCGTGCATTGCCCATCAGTTGCTCCCTGGGTGAAAGATGGAGCTGTCCGCTCCTGTAAATCTTCACGGTCTCAGAGACTGTGGAGCACTTCTACTCTGATAGTCCCGTATGATTGTTCTCAGTCAGCATTGCTGTAACAACTCTGGGTTCTTTGTGGTTCTTGTTACTGATAATGATTTGCCTAAATCAGTAATATATTATTCTAAAGCAGCAGAAGGATCAGTATTTGAACAATTAAAGCAACTTATGAAGCAATTGATGGTGAATTTGTAGTTAAGTTGTCTTTCTTCAAAGTTGCAAACTCTCCCCTCATCTGCCTCGGTATGTGCACACTTGGAACTTGGTAAACTGCGAAGCATTTGAGGGCAGTCGAACTTATTTTGTGGAATTCAGAATGAGAGATTGCTTTTAAATCTACTTATGTGCGTTTGAAGACCAAGTCCTAGTAATCCCATTAAACTAATTTAGACCCTTCCTAGCAAGTGGTAGAACTACAAGTATATGGGATTGTGTGTTACTCACCCATGAAAAAAAGAAAAGATTTGCATATTTGCATCAGTTTATAGCCCATAAATTGGACTGTAGCTGCTGATCTAGAACACTAAGGTGAAATGAAAAAACTTTTAGTAATAGAGGTCAAAAAAACATGCCGTGGTAAAGCAAAGAAAGATGTGATTATTTTTAATTTGGAGATCTGAGACATTTTCAAGGGGGAGGTGGCATTTCAATCCAAACTGTGATGGATGAATATAATTTCAGCCGGCACTGAAAGAGGAGAGGGACTTTCTAAAGGAAATGCACAAGCAAAGCCATGAAAAGATGCCAGGCCAGGGTCTATTTAAGCAGCAAGCGTGTTGATATCATCATGTAGCAGCCCACTTCCCCATCCCTTCGGCTCCCTTCTGATCATAGCTGCAGCTGCGATGGACCCTTTGTTGCAGACTTGCTTAGACGCCATTCCCCACTCACATCCCAGGACCATCTTTGACTCTGTAGGAACCCATTTCACCCACAGGAATGCCCAGCCTGGAGGTAATGGTAGAAGTCTCATCTTCCACGTGGGTGAAATGGTTTGAGGTCCCCACCACTGAACCTCAAATGCAGTCACTATCTGTCAGCGGAGGCTGGCATGTTATGACTATGATGAACAGATCTAAGTGTATTTTGCCAAGGAAGGCAGTCGAGGAAGACAATACTGGTGCTTGCCTTCTAAAAATCAGCCATAAAAACTCTAGGGATCACCAAAGTTTGATCCATGACTTGTCGTCGTCGTCGAGACCTTGCAGGACCAGGCAGGTTTTCATCCCATTGTGCATGAAGTCACCATGAGTCAGGGGCCAACTTGGTGCCACAGAGGTCCTTTAACCTACAACTGTAGGACCTGGGAGTCCAAGGCTACATACCACCTCTTCCCACTATGCAGAGGACAGTTCTGGGAGGTGATCTTTTATATTTCTCCAGAGACACAAGGAGAGCGGAGCCCACGCCTGGAGCATCGAGCAGGGCTCTTCAGAATGCTTTCTCTCTATCTCTCACTTACACTTCATGGAGTCCTCTCCCAAGCAAACTTCTTTCACTCACATCCTTCTCTTCAATTAGGCTTCTGTGGGTGTGCTTCATAAAGACTTCACAGCACAGCGAGGTAAGAATATGAGATAGCACAAAGGATCAGCATGTCAACAGACTGAAGAGTCAGAGACCTAAGCCAGCATTGACCTTCATTAAAAATTTCAAGGATACATATTATGAGACCAGATGAAGCATAAAAGGGTCCAGAGCTGCCATAGTCTGCTCTCCAGCCCTTTCCAAAGTCACTTTGACCCAAATTTAACAGATGAGCTCTCTTAGCAGTACTTGTGGGAATATCACTCACCCACAGGGAGCTGTTCTGGTCATTTTATGCATTTGGAGTTTATGTTCTATTTTCTGGGAGCCACGGCCCATAAATCCATGGAATTCGGGTTTGTTTGCCATAAGCAGTACTAGGCAGAACAGGCACATCCTATTAAAGAAGCATTCCAAAAGGACTCTCCTCTAATGAATACCATTAGTATAATTGCCAGGATGTCAGTCATTCACATATTGACAAGGAGCTTTGTCTGGTTACCTTACTTTTCTGTAATATTCCTCAGTAAAAAGAGAGAATGGATTGCAGGCTTAGTAAACAAGCAACCTTTCAGAAACAACCTTTCAGGCAACTACCGTCCTCTTTAATTGTCAATAGACTTACCAGTAGTTTATCATTATTCCACTCACTGTATCTTTTAGACCTCTTACTAGCTATGAGACTTTGAATAAGTTGCTTAAGGTTTTTAAGCCACTCACTGAATTGGTCAGATGTAGATATTAATTATTTTTCAAAGAATTATTGCGAGAAATAAGTTTCACTGATGAAAACATGTTAGGGATTTAGATGTTGCTATCTCTTTTCCTTTCCAATTCCTTCTAACTGTTGTTATAGCTTTGATAGCCTCTCCTCCTTAAATTGTCTGAGTCCCCCATGTTTAGACTTCAAGCTCTGGTGTATTTCCATCATATCTTAACCAGAGAGGGAAATCATCTCAGTTTAATGTTGCTAGCAATTAACACACTCACACAACAAGAGTTTGTCTGGAGAACAAGTGGGCAGTGGGGTGGAAATTGAATAGAAGAGATCATTGTTAATGTCAGTTCAGAGGATGGGGCCCTCCAGTTGGAAGGCCCTTGAAATGAAACTGAGAAGGAGCTGCTGTTTCAAAGTAGAGTCAACCTTGGTGACATGAAGAAGTAAAGCTGGTGGGAGTAGAACCTTTGAGATCTCCATTTTCTGATGGGACATAACTAATGTGAAAAGAAACAACTACAGAGAAATCTACTAATTGGAACTGGGAAGAAACAAAATCAAAACTTAGGAAAATTGAATGTCAACAAAAATGAAATGAAAGGCATAAAACTCAAGATCGATAGACATAGTGAGCTGAAATGAACTGGCATTGGGCATTTTGAATCAGAAAATCACATAGTTTATTATGGCAGGAAGGACACGATCAAGAGGAATGGCATTTCCTTCATTATCAGAAAGGACATTGCAAGGTCTGTCTTGAAGAACAATGCTGTGTGTGATAAGATTGTATGTATCCACCTTCTAGGAATTCCAATCAATACAACTGTGGCTCAAATTTATGCACCAATCACAAAAGCTAATGTTGAGCAAATTGAAGTATTCTACCAACCTCATCCAGTTGAAATTGATCAAACATGCTATCAAGGTTCATTGATTATTATTGGCAACTGGAATGCAAAAGTTGGATACAGAGGAATGAAAAGTAATTGGAAAACATGGTCTTGGTGATAGAAATGAAACTCGAGATTCCAGGATAGAATTTTGCAAGACCAGTGACTTGTTCATGGCGAATGCCTCTTTTCAATAACCCAGACAGTGACTTCTCCATATGGAATACACCTAAATCAAATTGAATACATCTGTGGGAAAAGACAGTGGAGAAGCTCAATACTAGAAGCTAAAACAAGCCAGGGACTGATTGTAGAACAGACCATCAAGTGCTCATATGTAAGTTCATGTTGAAGCTAATGAAAATAAGTCGACAAGAGTCAAAATATGTTTGACCTTGAATAGGTTCCACTGAACTCTGAGAACATCTCTAGAATGCATTTGATGCACTGAATACCAATGACAACATACCTGAAGAGCTGTGGGAGGACATCAAAAACATCCTTGCTCAATGAAGTCAATGAGCTGAATAGAGCATTTCAAAGGGAGTTTGAGAAGACAAAGTCAGGTATTACAGTGAAATGTTCAAAGATATTTGGCTAGAAAAAACACAAGGGAAGAACACGCTCATCATATCTTAAACTGAAAGAACAGAATGGGAGTTGCAATATTAAAAGATCCTATGGGCAAAATATCAGATGATGCAAAACACATCATTCAATCAAAAGAAGATGGAAAAGAACACACCGAGCCACTGTACCAAAAAGAACTGGTTGACATTCAGCCATTTCAGGAGGAAGTGTATGAACCAGAACCAATGACTCCATAGGAAGAAGTTCAAACTGCACTGAAAATATTAGCCAAAAAACAAGACTCCAGAAATTGATGGAATACCAAATGAAACGTTGCAACAAGCTGATGAAGCACTGTCAAGTCCATGGCAAGAAAGTTAGAAGAGAGTACCTTGGCTCACTGACTGCAACAGATCATTATTTTTACCCCTTCCCAAGAAAGATGATTCAACAGAAAGTGCAAACTATAGAACAATATCACATGCAAGTCAAATTTTGCTGTATTTCAGTGAGTTGTTGTACACCACCCTCCCACCCAACTCTGCCCCCACGTGGTCCTCCCACTTCAAAAATCACTGCCATAGCGTAAATATGATGTCGCATTTCCATGCACATGTTAGTGTAATATTGCAGGGTTACTTTTGCCTTTTGAATACTCTCTTATTTGGGGAAAGATGACTTATTCGACTTTTAATGCTTTCATGGCATTGTATGGTACAGGTAAGAAAGCTGTTTTTAGGTCTGGGGCCAACTCTGAATTTTTCTAGACCTTTTTTTGTTTGTTTTGTTTTAACCAGTCTGCTCCTCTGAGAAAGATGAGGCTTTCCACTACTGAAAGATCTACCGCCTTGAAAACCCAAATAGGCCGTTCTGCTCTGTCCTATAGTGTTGCTGATGACAGAGGAGTTGTTGTTGTTGTTGTTGTTGTTGTTGTTGTTGCTTGAGGGGCTTTTTGGTTGCTTTTGGGGATTCTAATTCAGCATGAAATAGTTAAACCATTAAGCAGTTTTTGACTTAAAATGACATTAGGACTATCTCCATTACAGTTTTGTCAGGAGCACAGATCGCCTTACCCTGGCACCACCAACCCCCAAAGCAAACCAGCGAGCATTTGATTAAGAATGTAGACACTGGAATCTAGCCACTGTGGGTTCAAGTCCAGACTCTGCTTATTTTTATCGAGTCACCTAGCATGTCTAAACTTTAGTTTCCAAATTTGTAGAATGGAGATGCTCTCTCGTTGGGGTTATGGGAAGATTAAGTGAGGTTATATGCCAGGCCTAAAACCAAGCTCACTGCTATGGAGACGATGCCGATTCGAGCAACCTGTGGGTTTCGGAGACTGGAATGATGTCCAGAGTGAAAGGCCCAATCTTTGTCCCACAGACCTGCTAGTGATTTCTAACTGATAATCCTGCAGATCACACGTCCGTGCATGACTGCTACACCACACCACCACATAAAATGCTTAGTGTAGTGTTGGCACGTGGAAAATGTTCAAATAAAAATTATTTTCACATATTTTACAGACGCCATTAAAAATAGGCAATAAAATATTTCTAATAGATCTAGCTGACAGCATGCATCCAAAATACACAGAAAGCCCTTGCAGTTGAATAATGATAAAACAATTCCATATGAAATTGAGGAACAGATTTAACAGACACTTCACACAAAAAATAGACCGTAAGCACAGGTGGACGTATACCGAGTATGAAATGGCTATCATGGAGATCATAAATGTATTGATACTTAGCACTTTATCCATTTCATTGTCACTAGATTTGGCTAAAAATAAAAAAGACCAACTGCACCAAATGCTGGTGAGACCGCGGACCTCTTAGAACTTTTGTGAATTGCTGGTGTGTGCATAAAATGGCTCATCCACTTTGAATCACTGTTTTTATAAAGTTATAGACATGCCCCAATGACCTAGAAATCCCATTTCTAGTTATTTATCTGGAGAATGGAAAGGTGTGCAAAAATATCCATAGTGGTTTTATTTGCAAGAATCCCAAACGGACACCCCAGATGCCTACCAACAGACTGAACTACAAGTCAAAAAACTTTGGTATACCTGTAAGCTATCCAACAATTTAAACAAACCTATCGGGGCAGAGTAGAGCATGGAAATAGCTACGATCATAGGCTTAAGCACAGCACCAATTGTGAGACTAGCACAGGAGCAGGTAGTGTTTCGGTCTGTTGTACATAGGGTTGGTATGGGTCAGAACCGACTCCGTGGCACCTAATAACAATAATAATCCTCTGTACAATGAAGAATCAAATGAGAGAATGAGCTAGAGAAAACCGGCAAGCTTTTTTTCTTTAGAAAAGAAAGTCAATTTTAAAAAAGCTATCGTGTGCCTAGTAGAGCAGGGGAGAAACTCAAAAGTATTACCATATTTGTCAGACCATCAGACACTTGTTTTCCTCCAAAGTGGGGGAAATGAGGGTGCGTCTTATGGTGCAGATGTGTGGTACCCCAGAAGAGTTTCTTATGATTCCATGCACTCACTTTCTGTCCCCCTGCTGTTTGCATGCTGTGAATTGCTGTGTGTTCAGGGAAAGTCCCTCCTCCTGGAGTCTCACTGTCAGTCAGGTCACGTCTTCCTTCATTTGTTAATGATGGTTCTTCATACCACTGTTGAGTTTACACTGTTAAATATGACCGTATTTTGCCTTATTTTAATAAATATTTTAGTATACGGGTACTATTTGGTTCAGAATATCTTTTCTTGTTTTTCTGCTCTAAAAACTGGGTGCATCTATGGTCGGGTATGGCTTATGGTCTGAAAAATATGGTACATTAAGTGACATAAGCCTGTCACAAAGAATATATTCTTTACCACCTGACATCTAAGAATGATAAGACCAGACAAAGAGGTTGGAGATTCTTTCACATTTCTGTGGTGATAGAAATAAAAATGAGGGATTATCACCTGTGAGTTTGAGGTTTCACTAAAAGGGGCTAGAATTTCATCAGATGATGATGGAAATGTTTTCTAAATTAGGATGGTGTTTAAGTGGATGTACTCCTTTTATCCAAACACATGAAATTGTATGCTAAAACCTATGCCTTACCTTTACATAAAATTGGGCCTAACGGTGGAAAAAAGAGAGACCATGAATGTTAATTTTCATAATATCCACTTATCATATAGAGATAAACATGGACCCCCTAAGGTTCCTAGTGGTATGGTATATTATGAGTTGGGCTGCTAACTGCAAGGTCACCAGTTCAAAAGTACTAGCTACTTCTCGGGGGGGAAAGAAGCTCTCTATGCCTCTAAATAGTCGTGGAAACCAACAGGGGCAGTTCTGCCCTGCCTTATAGGAGGAGTCAGAATCTACCTGATGGCACTGTGCTGGAGAAGGACTGTCTTTTTTAAAGAATAAGTTTGTAAACTCTACCTTAGCTTGGAAGCTCTGTACGTCTTATCTTTTAACTACCCTTTCTACTTCTCCTGCCCCCCAGTCTACTAGCTCCTGTCCATGCTGGCTTTCCTGTCTACAGTAGATTGCTTGCGGGTTTTCTCTCGCTCAGTCTCACTTGGTTCTTCATTGTATAGAGAGTTATTATTGTTATTAGGTGCCTTAGCGTCGATTCTGACCTATAGCAAGAGACTGAAATGAAGCTTGGTCAGCGCTAGACTCACAATTGTTGCTGTGCTTAAGCCCCTGCTTCGAGCCACTGTACCAATTCATATTCTAGGAAGCCTTCCTCTCCTTTGCTGTCACTCTACCTTAAGAAATACGATGTCCTTCTCCGGGAACCGGTCTCTTCTAACAATATATCCCAAGTATGTAAGATGAAATCTTGCCATCCTTTCCTCTAAGGAGCACTCTGGCTAGACTTTCTTTTTTCCAGCTGTACTTTCTTCCAAAACAGATAGGTTTGCCCTTTCATAAATATATGGTACTTTGAATATTCTTCTCCAGCACCACAAGTTAAATACATCCACTTTTCTCAGGTCTTCTAAATGTCTCAGTGTCTAACTTTCACATGCATGTGAGGCAATTGAAAATAGGATGATTTGGTCAGGCACACCTTAACTCTAAAGAGGTCTCACATACCAGATTCACCCAATGCAACATGCCTTTTGATGTCTTGACTGCCGTTTCCATGAACATGGATTATGGATCCAAGCAAATATAAATTCTTGACAACTTCAACTTTTTCTCCATTTATCAAGCTGTTAACTATTGGACCATTTGCGAGGATTTTTGGTCTGCTTTACATTAAATTGTAATCCATAGTGAAGGTTGTAATCCTTGATTTTCATCAACAAGCGCTTTAAGCATACAGATTGGATAAGTATGGTAAGAGTAAAATAAATCACTGTCACATGCCCTTTCTGAATTCAAACTATCCCTTTGTTCCACTTGCACAACTGCCTCTTGATCCATGTACAAGTTCTACATAAGCACAAAAAGTGTTCTAGAATTCCCATTCTTCTCAAGGTTGTCCATAGTTTATTTATGATCCATATAATCTCATGCCTTGGCATAGTCAATAAGACAAAAGTAAACATCTTTCAGGTATCCTTTGTTTCACAAAAGATTCATTTGACATCGGTTATATCTCTTGTTCTACATCCTCTTCTGAACCCAGCCTGCATCTTTCCCTGTCCCTGTACTGCTGCAACTAATGTTTAATCTTAGCAAAATTTTAGTTGTGTGATGTCAATATTTAGGATAGCTCACATTTATACTTTCATATCCCCTTTCCACTAGAAGCAGAGTAAGCACTTTGTTTTTTTTCACCATTGTATTGCCATACTAAGCAAATTGCCTGGTTCAATGAGTTTCTATAGAATGTAAATGAATGAATTTCCTATATAGCTACATGTGCAAATAAAGTGGTAGACTTAAATTTCCTTCAGTTTGGAGTTAATCTTATCTGCTTCAAATAGAAATTATGTTGCCCTCCCTATAAGCAAGGGAAAACTGGACCACAGGTGAATTTTTATCTTTTTCTGTTCCAGAATGTCACCATTCTCTCTTCTTACTCCCTAATCAGAGTTGCTTATTGAAGAGACCCAAGATCGTCCCTAAAGCAATCCTTTCTGAATAATTTTTATCACACACCCCACTAACATGTTTGAACATATTTACCACAGAGGTGCACTTATTTTATTGGGGGCATATACTCATATGTTGTTGTAATTCTACACAATAAAATGTGCACAAAATCGTTTGAGACATTTGAAAGGATCAGTGAAAGAAAGGTCTGCGTTGGCCTTGCTGCATTTCAGTGGGTTGTTGTATACCACCTTCCCATCTGACTTCATCCCACATTGTAGACCACTTCCTTAGGTTCAAAGTGATGCTACATTTACTTGTACCTGTTAGTGTGACACTGCAGTCTAGTACAGTTTAAATGCTCTCTCTTACTTTGGGTTGAAAGACTTGATCACTTTTTAAATGCATTCATGACATTGTATAGTGTTAACTTTTTAGGTTGACTTTTGAGGTCTGGAGCATATTCTGATTTTTACTATTACATAGAGAGGAATATAATATATATACACATAAGCATATATAGCATGTGTCATATATAGTATATAATACACTAGTAGAATATATAGTATTATAGACTATATCATATATATGTATTATTTTTATGAGAAACCCGGTGTGGCAAAATGGTTCTGTGTTGGGCTGGTGATCGCAAGGTCAGCAGTTGAAACCCACCAGCAGCTCCTTGAGAGAAAAATGACGTTTCTACCCTTGTCAAGAGCAACGCAACCGTCTTGGAAACACACAGGGACCACTCCACTCTGTCCAATTGGACCTTTATGAGTTAGAATGGTCTTGATGGCAGTGAGTTTATTTTTTACGACACTTAATTTTTACTCTACCGGTTCTTGACATTGTTCAGTGATGGTTTTGCTAAGAGGATATGTGGGGGTGTGTGTTTTAGAGGGAGGAAATAATGAAATAGGGATGTGAGTCGAGGGGGACTAGGGAGAGCCATAGAATAGGCTGTGTTGTTCTGAAAAATAGTTAACTCCACTATAAATATGGACAGTTTTATATATGAATGGAATGTTGGCCCCTCGAGGAATTGCTAATTGTAGTCAATTAACAGTATAGTACATTGAGACCAAGTTGCTAAAAATAGATGAGAAATTAATGATTGTCCACAGATACAAAAGCTGTCTTTAAGGAACCTTCCACTCTACATTGTAGCAGCTTGCAGCTTGAGACAAGCCTGGAGATTTTATGCCTGTTGTATTACCTCTGAGACCTAAAGGAAGCAGAACATAAAATGAGCCTCTATCAATTTGAAGCAGACCTAATCTTTGTGATCATGGCTGTGGTCTAA
The DNA here is from genome assembly GCA_004026705.1 of Nesogale talazaci. Lineage (NCBI taxonomy): Eukaryota > Metazoa > Chordata > Mammalia > Afrosoricida > Tenrecidae > Nesogale > Nesogale talazaci. The sequence continues at coordinate 26,417 of PVJH01016180.1, forward strand.
ATCTATTAAAGATGTTCAAATTCAGTGTCCTTGGTATCAGGGTGGCTTGACCTGAATTGTGAGCAATAAACTTGTGTATTATAATTCTGGTTCCAAGATATGTGCTTAGGAAGTGAAACCGACAGTCAGTGCTCTGTGCCTGTCTCTAAGCAGACAAAAAGCCTATATAAAATGACAGGTGCATTTTTAGGGAAAGAAACCCGTAATGTTTTCCTATTTAGTAGGTGACAGTATGTCCCAAGATAACACAAGTTTAAGGGGCTGGAACAAGCATGGTTATTAAAGGCTAGCCATTTTCTCAGCTCATACAAATTGAATTTTTTTTTCCTTAGGACTGTGGAAATCTAGTGTAGAGTACTGAAATAAATTAGCATATTAAGTGAATTTATACATTCAGGCTTGTGAGTGCTTTGAATTTCAGGAGAAATTTTATTACTTCTTGAAAGAAAATGGCAATTCTTAAACTCTCTGTTTGATCTCCCTTTTGGAAAGGGTTTATATGATAAATTGTTATCATTTTGATGATTATCTAAAGAAGTGGCTATTAAATTGATGAGAATCTTTCTTTTTCTTCTCCCAGGATTACTGATTTAAGAAACATCAAAAGAAGATTGTATTTATCAACGGTCCATAAGGAACTGTCCTCAACCCCTCTTCATGCAAAGATCCCACTCTTCATGATCAAGCGCAAAATTGTAAGTATCAAATGAATGTTGTTTGAGATATTAAATTCAGTTCAGCAAACATTAATTATAAGCCTAGTCTGAATCCGTGGCACTTTCTTCAGTACTCTGATAATACAAAAATGAATAAAATCCATTCCTTTTGCATTTCTCCCTTGAAAATGCTTAAAATATACTAGGTGAGCAAATGCTCATATGATCACTTGAACACCCATCCATAACACCCCGAGGGGAATACTGTCCTAGCACAATGTCAGTAAGCATTGAGAATATACAGTGACCAAAACAGTGGGTTCAATTGAGCGTACCAATGATCATGGACTCAGGATTGCGCTAGTAGAAACCCAGTGAGCTTAGCTGCATTTGTCTTGAAGAAAACTTTGTGTCACTCTTATAAATAGAAACCCAACCTAATTTTCCAAAACTAAAATATAACAATAAACAAACTGAAAATAAAGCAGTATTGTTATAGTCTAGTGTGGATCTTGTAAGGAGGCCTCATGTCCTAGTGGTTAGGCATTAGGCTCCAATCCACAGGTCAGCAGTTCAAAACCACCAGCTGCTCCTCAGGAGAAAGATGGGGCTTTCTGCTCCTGCAAAAATGTCGAGTCTCAGACACTCACAGAACAGTTCTACCCTGTCCCTTAGGGTTCTCTTGAATTAACATCAACTCAATAGCAGTGAATTTAGTTGAGTTTTATTCACTTTTGAAGACCACTTTAGCCATATCTAACTTCACAGAGCCTTCCAAGACCACTGCCCTTGTGTTCCACAGCTCATTGTGGTTCCTGCTTTCCCACGAGTGCACAACGTAATGAAACAGGACCTCTGTATTTATATCTTAGCCCTTTTGAGTAAGCTACTAGTGTTACGTCACTTCTCTTCTTCTATGCTGACACCCTGAGGCGAGTTAGTCAATCACAAAAGAACAGATATTGTATGAGAGAACTGCCAGATAGATAAACAAAAAAGACAAAGGCAGGATCCGTTCTCAAGTCACGTCATCTAATCTCACCTAACAAACAGTGAGGTAGTGTGTCTGCCTATTGCTCTTGTCCGTATATCACCCCCTTATTTGCACATCTTAAAAAATAACTTCAATAGAGGAAGCTTTACCTTCTATGGTCAACAAAAGACCAATCAGTTCCTGCCCTATAACATTATTCCATGGCCACCCCACATCAATAGTCACTTTTATATGGTGACTATAACCTTACTGGAAATTCAAGTCTAGAAATAGGGGCTGGGGAGACATGTATGTGTCAAAGAAGATGATTTTCCCTTCTGTTGGTGGGCGAACCAGGAGAAGCAACCTGCCACAGGGCAAAACACTTAACATAATATACTTTGTAGACCACACCAGAAGGATCCAATTTGGAAACCCAACTAAGTAAATTGGACTTTACCTTAAACATACCTATAGCAGATTAAAGGAGCTGAAATACATCTTTGGGCTTAAAAACTAAAACATCTTAGTGTGAGAGGAAGCAGATGACTCCGATCACAAGGGTATGAATTTGGAAGTCATTGGACTTTGGTTGAAGGCTCCCAGTGAATGGCAATTTAAGACTACCATATATTTCCTATGTTCATACTCTGCCTTTTTATGACATGTCCTATGCTAGCAAGCCTCGTTCTGCTTCTGTGAGTGAGCGTTTTTGTAAGTTTTTCCCTATCTCATTCTGCTTAATTGCAGAATTGCATATGCAATTGCATAAAAAGTGTCTAGTCACTTAATCTGTGCAAGTTAACAATCCATGTATTTTAGTCCAAAAAGCTGTCCTACACATGCATACTTTACTTTTTTTCTCAACAGTATTTTAAATTCTGTATCACTGGCTAAATTAATGAGACTGTCAATAGATTTGCCATATGCCTCAGGGGAGAATTCCCCAGTAAATGAAAATGATGTCTCTAAAGTCACCTGGGGACATATATAAACCACAGATAGGTGAATAGATTTCAAGCTCATGCTTAATCATAGCCCAAATCTAAGAGCAATTAGTTCTTATAGCATCAATACCTGCTCTCATAGAGAGATTAATGAGAATCTGGTACAATAACAGATTATGGTGAAGAAATCAGATGGTGCCCAGCTTTCAGAAAGAATAGCATGTGGGGTCTTCAATATTAAAGGCTTTTTATAAAACAGTAGCCATCTAAGGGAGATACCAGCTAAGTCTACATGGAAGAAGCACACCAGCCAGTGTGAGCAAGGCTTGTCAATAATAAAATCCAAGAATGGAGGAGGGAATGATATTAGATTACATTCTGAGCACCTATTTTGCAGAAGGGCACAGATGACAATGAAAAGGCAAAAATATATTTGCAGGGTCCCCCCGTGGGCTATACCTCCAGAGAGGCCCCTCTGAGCAATGGCCAGGTTCATAAATAGCCTTGCTGTAAGACAGAATGCATTGGAAAGTAGATTCATGCAAACATGGTTTAGTTAAACATTAACACCTTATCACTTATTCTGCCTTTTGTAGTCTTGGCAATTGCATAACTCTTTTTAGTGTGTAAGCCATGAAATTTTATGACATTACCTGTATATCAACAAAACTCTTGCATTTTAAAAAAAAAGGAGTAGAGATGAATATTCCTAGGATAGAAATGTGTTCAAGTGATACTAATATTCCAAAAGTGATATTAAGTGTTACTTTTTGGCATGTGCAGTTAAGTTGAGCAATCTGGTATAGCTGAAGATTAGATGAGAATAGTGGTCCATTACAATCTTGTATTCTTGCCAAGGAGCATGGATTTCATCCCACAAGGGGAAGCCATTGGGGGGTTTCCCACGGACAGTGGCCTGCTCAGACTTGTATTTTATGTGGAACGTTTCTTTGGAAAATTGGTGGGAGGAGCAAGACTGGACACCAAGAGGACCCATTGTAAAGCCACTGTCATAGTCACAAGAAAGTAAACTCCATGAGAACAGGAGTTGTGTCTCTTTAGGCCCTGTACATCCCCAGTGCTTATAACAGTATACAGGCTCCTTTAGCTCCACAATACTACACGTATGGGTTAAATAAAAGGATAGATGTATGCTGTGAATAACAGTGATGAGGTCTTAAAGCTGGAGGATGACGCTAGAAGACAGAGACAGAGACATGGATGATGAGCATGTTGACCCAGGGGTCTCCGGTTGAGATTTTTTAAGGTCCACAGATAAGGAGTCCTAAAGAAGGTATAGCCCAGTTATGTGTGCTTTCACAACATAGAGGTAACAGTGAGTCCTGAGACTAGAGGGCACAGAGAGTATAGAAAAACGTAGGTACTAAAGGTGAGAATGCAAGGGCACGCCCAATTAGAAGAGTTGGAGAGGCAGAAGAGTCCGTGAAGAAGACAAGCTAACGATGAGAAAGTGATGCAGGGCAAAGCGTAGCACCCCCGAAGCCAGGGGAGAATAGTCAACATCAGAAAGGGTGTGTGGGGCACGGGGACCAGGAGGCCATTGTGGCCACCGATTAGCGTAACTGTGGTGTGTGGATGAGGGGGCAGAGCAGGGACGAAGGAGAGACTGCTAGTGCTTGCTGTGACCATTTCTTTCAAGTCCACTGAGCTTGCTGTTTGGGTCGGTGGAGGTGTAGGAAAAGAATCAGAGAGGTTCAAGTTTCCTGTGTAAGGAACTTGGAGATTGGTGGCACCATAACAAAGAGGGACTGAATTGTGGAAGGAAGGAATGGCTTTGTTAAAAAACAAAGAAACAAAAGGTTCCCGAAAAAGTCAAAACCAAACTGACTGCCATCAGGTCGATTTTGATTCTGACCCTGTAAGCCAGAGTTGTACTGCCCTTGTGTGTCTCTGAGGCCTTAAATCCTTACAGGAGCACAGAGCCTCATCGCATTCTTGTGAAGCAGCTGGTAGGTTTGAACTACTGACCGTGAGATGAACAAACCAATTTGCAACCCATAACCAGGGCTCCTTTCTGTCTGGAGTAGAATTTTTGAAAACCAGTTTAGTACCAAGCATTCATAAATACTCAAAATTAGATTCAATGAAAACAAAACAACTCAATGTCACTGAAGTGATTCCAACTCATAGTCGGTCTCTCAGACTGAGTGGAACTGTCCTATGGGTTTCAGAGACTGTCAGGCTTTAAGGGAGTAGAAAACTCTATCTTTCCCTAGCAGAGCAACTGGAGCACCAAACTAACAACCCACTGTGCCACCAGGGCTCTTTTTAAATTTGATCCAAGTAATCAGCTATTGGAGTAGGTCATTGAAGTATTACAGAAAAAGTCTTACAAATAAAACTCCATTCATCCTCTTGGTTCAGACATTGACTTCCTAATCCATTTACGATTGTTTAAGAGTTCAGTGTTAAGTAGTTTCTAAGGGTTAAATTTGAGACCAAAAAACAATTTTGGTCCACCTTGCCTTGCTTGTAAAGCCAGAGGTATCAAATAAAATTAATATTCTCTTAACCACATCAATATGGGTTTCCAGATGTAGGCCACTCCTCTTCCAGTTACCATTAATCTTTCAAATAAAAAATATATTTTGTGTGCTATTCTTTACTATGAAGAATTCGCTTAAATTATAACAATTTATACTTTCAACTTAGGCTTTCAATGGCAAGAACTGTTTCAGAAATTAATAACTGGCAGATTAAACAATGGAGATACCCACTTAGTGAAGGCTTACTGGAATCAATCTTACTTCTTCTTGACTATAACTTCAATTAGTTGGTGATAGTGTCAGATGAGCACTAATGTCTTTCCACCGAAGTATGTACTAATGTACAGTACAGTTAATTCCATTTAAATAGGAAGTTCAGTTATGAAATATCATTCAGAATGAATCATTCTTTGCAGATATAACAAAAATAGCGTGATAAATTACAGTGCCAAACTCTTTAGGAAGCTTTCCTACTCAAGCACCCCATATTTGTCATTTAAATGGATAAAATTATTCTTTAGAAGTTACCTTCTTGAACCATAACTCTGATGGAATATGTTATGACTCTTATTACAAACTGAGCCTCTGGTCTTATATTTTTTTAATTGCTCTCAAAGATCATTTTCCCAGAGAACCGATGATTTAGAAGGTTTCACTTTTTAACAGTATTTAGTTACTTAAATGTCATTGTATGAAAATAAAACCTTGGAAGAGGCAGATTTACTTAGTTACAAAACCATTAAGAAATACATGTAAGAAACAATTAGAGAATGTCTCTTAATGAAGTATTTATAGCCTAGAATCCATTGCAAATTTTAACGTTCATATTAGGAAGTCTGTCCTAAGGTAAGTAAGGAACTGTCTCTATAATGTAAAAGCTTCTCGCACAGCCTCTCGTCATTTCAATTCCTGGTCCTTTGGGCTTCTGAGACTGTGACTTTCGATGGGAATAGAAGGCATCCTCTTTGGGCCACAGATCGGCTGTTGGTGTCCAGCTGCTGGCCTGACAGTTGGCAGTTCAGCATGTAACCTCTGTGCCGCCAGGGGTTGTCGTGCGTCACAATTGGCTGGTCCATGGCAGGGTATGGTTTGTTTGATTTGGTTTGGTTTGTTGGAAAGTTTACATATGTTTTCATCCAATGTATCTGACTGTCACTCTGAAATACCTGATTTTCTCTCTGTCTTCTTGCCTGCCAATCTAATATGAGAGTTGAAGAGATGTGGGGGAAAGAGCATTAAGTGCCTTCCTAGGTTGCCCAGAAGTTATGTGAAGTAGGGACAACTAGTTCAAGAGAAGCTTTTCCTAGGAAACAAATGATTACTGAACTTTAGAGTCACTCCATTATCAAATGACACAAACAGGCAGAAGACTGCTAGGATTACAATGTGGGTACAAGAACTAGACTATAAATCAAACCCACACCCACTGCCTTCCAGTTGCATATTACTTACGATGACGCTGTATACAGTTTCCAAGGCTGTACATCTTCGCAGGGGGCTCTTACAGCTCTTATAACATCCAATACATCATTTCTATCAAGTATATTTGTACACATGTTGCCACATTCATTTCCAAATGTTTTCTACTTGAGCCCTTGGTTTAAGCTCCTCTTTTCCCCTCCTTTTTTAAATTTTTATATATCATTTTATTGGGGGCTTATACAACTCCCATCACGGTCCATACATACATCAATTGTGTGCAAAGCACATTTGTACACTTGTTGCCAGCATTACCCTCAAAACATCCTCCCTCCACTTAGGACTCCAGTACCAACTCCCCATATTTCCCTTCCCTCCCCCCTCCTTCTCACCTGTGAACCCTTAATAATTTGCAAATTGTTATTACTTTTTCACATAGTACAATGTGTTCAAAGTGCCCTTTCACTCACTTCCCTGTTGTCCATACCCGAGAGGAGGTTATATATAGATCCCTGAAATTGGTTCCTCCTTTCTATTCCACCATCCCTCCATGCCTCCCACCCCACCCCAGGCCACCGCAGTATCACCATGCCCACCACTGGTCCTGAGGAATCATCTATCCTAAATTCCCCATGTTTCCGACTCCAGTGTACATCCCCTAGTCTAGCTGGACTTGTCTGGTAAAATTGGGATCATGATAGTGGGTATGAGGAAGCATTTGAGAACTAGAGGAAAGTTGCATATTTCATTACCACACTGTACCTTAACTGGCTCATCTCCTCACTGCAACCCCTCTGGCCCTCTGTAAGAGGATGTCGCTTCACATATTGATGGGCTTTGGGTCCCCAATCTGTACTCTGCCAGGGTGTGGCACTCCATCTGACTCAACCAGGAACACTCCTGGAGGTCACCGAACAGACCTTGAACTATTTACAGGTTTTTATAGTTATTATGTTTATTTTTACGTATATATTGGACATTGGGCGGGTTTGTTGTTATCATTGTTTTATTTTCTTTGGTTGCTTCATTTTAGGATGCCTTTTTTTTTTTAACATATTGTTACCTCTGCAGGTCTATCTAGATAAGATAGGCTGGAAAAAACGATCTGGTGGCAAAAGTGATGGGACTGATGGTTCCGGGACAGGGAACATGGGAGAAGGGGAGGTGGGGAAGAGGAGGTGGTGTTGACTAGCCCAGGGATAAGGGAATAACAGTTGATTCAAAATCAATGATAAGGAGGGTGAGAGAAGTCTGATAGGGAATGATCAAGAGTAATGTAACAGAGAGAAAATAATGAAACCCAAATGAAGACTGAGGATGATAGTGGGATGAGAGAAAAGTAAAAGGAGATAGAGGAAAGAACTGGGGGGTAAAGGACATTTATAGAGGTTTAAATACAGGCATGTACATTGATATGGGGAAATAGATCAACAAGCATATACTTATAGATATATAGTAGTAAGACAGCAGATGGGAATTGAACCTCCACTCAGGTATTTCCTCAGTGCAAGAACATTTTGTTCTATTAAATTGACATTCCATGTGCTCACCTTCCTGACACGACACTGAAGACAAATGTGTGCATAAGCAAAGGTGGTGAAGAAAGCTGATGGTGCCCAGCTATCAAAAGTTGTAGTGTCTAGGGTCTTAAAGGCTTGAGTAAACAAGCAGCCTTCTAGCTCAGAAACAACAAAGCCCACATGGAAGAAGCACACCAGCTCGTGGAACCACGAGGTATCAAAGGGATCAGTTGTCAGGCTTCAAGAACTAAAAATCATAATATTGCACTCTCACTTCCCTGATATGATTGCTGGCGACAAATGTGTGCATAAGCAAATGTGGTGAAGAAAGCAGTTGGTGCCCCGCTATCAAAAGATGTAGCATCAGGGATCTTAAAGGCTTGAGTAAACAAGCGGCCATCCAGCCCAGAAGCAACAAAGCCCACATGGAAAAAGCGCCCCAGCCTGTGTGAGCATGAGGTGTCTAAGGGATCTGATATCAGGCATCAAACAACCTTGCCTGTTTAGTGTATACCCATCACATCCTTGTTAGTGTGTTCCCAACCCCACCACTAGGGGTTCTTTGGAACTAGACTAATAGAGCAGTGGTTCTCAACTTCACTAATGCCGAGACCCTTTAACACAGTTCCTTATGTTATGGTGACCCCCAACCATAAAATTATTTTCATTGCTAGTTCATAACTATAATTTTGCTACTGTTATGAATCGGGCAACCCCATGAGAGGTTCACAGTCTGGTTCTATCACTTTCTACCTGTGGATCTTTGGGAAAGTCCATTAATCTCCCTGTTTTTCAGGCTCTTACCAAATGTTGACAACCACAGAATCTGCTTCCTAGGGCAATTGGTAGGATCAAATGAGTTATTACTTAGGACAGTGCCAAGCTCATAATATCAGTTGATATTGTCATTAATATACTGTTTGCTTTCTCTAGACATGACTGTTAAATGACTTGTAAATGTGATATCATAATAAACTTCTGAACTTACAGTTCATTTCAACTATTTATTTAGCTTCTAAATAGGCCATGGTTTGTGCTAAATTATATGAATCCAGAGGTGAATGACACGTGGCTTCTCTCCTTAGGGAGATTACAATATAGCACAGGGAGGCAGACGTACAAACTATTAATGAGAATAAGCTGTGATAAACACCACACTCGTCTTATGAACTGAGTGCTGTCAGAACAAAAGCAGCCTTGTCTGATCAAGTTGGGGAATGTTAAAGTGGAGATATTTGTGCTCAATTGTGGATAATCAATGGACTTTTAAATATTTTGAGGAGGGCATTAGTCATGGATGATAACACAAAATTGTGAAAGTTACTATCACGTTTAGTCTCTTAATTGGATATGTTATGGGGATATATGGAATGGCTAGAATGGAAAGGAAGGCTAGATACAACCAAGACTTGGAAAGTCATCAGTCCACTGGCGCCTTATAGTGTTCTAAATATTGGTTTTACTTTTAAGTTTAAATGTCAACAAATTTTATGATGTGATGCTTATCCCCCAAAAAATAAGTGTGAGATGAAGATGGAGAGACTAAAATCCAAGAGCTCCATATGAATCTGGAATTGGATAATATCAAGGAGGGAGAAGTGGGAAATGGATTTAAGAGAAAATTCAGTAGAAGAGCCGATGAGAAAACAATGAAGATCATTGCACTGAGTCATCAAGAGCTAAGAAGTGGCAAAGTAGGAATGTCACCAACAGGGAATGTCAGTGGGTTGTTTTGGGTTTTTTTCAGTGTATTTTATTTTATTTTTTCCAATGATCTTACTGGGGACTCTTACAGCTCTCTTTTTTTTAATTTTAATTTTTTTGTGGAGCTCACTGCCCTCTGGTGGTTGTGGGAGCTACCCAGAGCTGCTGCTGGATTTGAACCACCAAACCTGCGGGCCGCAGTCCCACCCACAACCACTTACGCCACTGGGGCTCAGCCCTCTTTACAGCTCTTATAACATTCAATGCATCATTTGTATCAAGCATATTTGTACACATGTTGCCATATTCATTTCCAAATATTTTCCACTTGAGCCCTTGCTATGAACTCCTCTTTCCCCCTCCCTTTTTTTTAATAAATCATTTTATTGATTCATTAAACACATACAACTCCCATCATGATTCATACATACATCATTTGTATGCAGGCCACATTTGCACACATTGTTGCCATCATCACTCTCAAAATATCTTTCCTCCACTTAGGCAATCATAACATTGCAAGCTCACTTTCCTGATAGGAACGCTGATGACAAATGTGTTCATAAGCAAATGTGGTGAAGAAAGGTGATGGTGCCCGGCTACCAAAATATATAGTATCTGGGGTCTTAAAGGCTTGAGTAAACAAGCAGCCATCCAGCTCAGAAGCAACAAAGCCCACATGGAAAAAGCACACCAACATGTGTGACCACGAGGTGTCCAAGAATCGGGCATCAAAGAACTAAAAATTATATCATTATAAATGAGTAGGAGTACAGATTGTGGACCCAAAGTTCATCAATAGGCAAAGTGACATCCCCTTACCAGAGGGGTTGCAGGGAGGAGATGAGCCAGTTAGGGTACAGTGTAGTAACAAGGAAATATGCAACTTTTCTCTCGTTCTCAAATGATTCCTCCCACCAACTATCATAATCCCAATTCTACCAGACAAATCTAGCTAGACAAGGGGATGTACACTGGAGTCAGAAACATGGGGAATTTAGGATTGATGTTCCTTCAGGACTAGTGGTGAGAGTGGTGATACTGGGAGGGTGGAGGGATAGTGAAATAGAAAGGGGGAACCAATTTTAGGGATCTATATATAACCTCCTCTCTGGGGCACGGACAACAGGGAAGTGAGTGAAGGGACACACGGACAGTGTATGATATGAAAAAGTAATAACAATTTGTAAATTATTAAGAGGGGAATCGGGGGAAGAGGAGTGAGGAGGGAAGGAAAATATGGGGAGCTAGTACTGGGGTCAGTGGGATTTTAAACTTTTACATGGATACTCAGACATCTGTACATGACCATGACGGAGTATCAATAGTACCAAATGGTTCCTCCTAGCAGAAATGGATTTAAAGCTGGCGAAAGGAGGAATCTCTGGAATAACAGTTTTCAACCCTTAGGGAATGGGAAACCTCCCTAAGAAGGAAACAAAAGAGATGCGGTGCATCTTCCCAAGCTTTCTGAAGACACAGTCTGGTTACAAGGACAGGGACCCAAGCACAGCAGGGTAGGCTTGCTGGATTGTGACCGAGATCGATGTTAAGAATACTGAACAACCAGAATTTATAAATCAGAGAACCCAAGAAAAGGAACTCTAAAAATTTGTATCAGGTTCCTCTAGACCAGCGGTTCTCAACCTGTGGATCTTGGACCCCATTGGCGGTCGAATAACCCTTTCACAGAGGCTATAATAATAGCAAAACTACAGTTAGGAAGTAACGACAAAAAATAATTTTATGGCAGGGGCTCACCACAACATGAAGACTCTTTTAAGTCCAACCTGAGGAAGGATGAGAACCACTGCACTAGAATTTTCGGTTCTTGGCCCACTGTGTATGCCTACAATAGGCAGGCTGTGCAAATAAGGAGGCTTACATAAGGCTGGAGCCATATTCAAGTTATGGCCACAGTGATTAGACGTCATTGAAGAGATTTAGGAAAAAAATCTAGAAAGGCAAAATAACTAAGAAATGGGCTCATTTCATTCTGGAGATAAGCCACTGTTGATGTGACTTTAGAAGTATAAAAGTCTATATCAAAAAAGATAAAGGTAATTTGCAAATAAATTTCCTTCAGGATCAACATTTAATCTCTTTTGAAGAGGACAACAAAAACAGAAGCTCAACAATATAATAGCTATACAGTCAAGCATACAATGAAAAATTACTATGTGTGCCAAGTGGGACAACATGACCTTAGCCAGAACAAAAATGGCGAAAGGAACATACACTAACTTGAAAATTGCTGTTATAACTATGTTGACTCTTTTAAAAGACAGTATGAACACAATGAAGAAACAAATATGGAACCTCAATAGATTCATGTAAAGTAGGGAAATAATCAAATGGGTATTCCAGAACTGAAAAATTAAAACAGCTGAAATGTACTGAGTGGCTTATTGTTAGGTTAATGGGTAGGGCAAACCAGTACACTTGAAGGCAGTAATATAAAACTATCCACACTAAAGCACAGAGGGGGGATGTGGAAAAGGAGGTATAAGCAGCATCCGAGTGACCTGCGGAAACAGTGCCAATCAGTCTAGTTGGTGTCTAATTTGAATATCAGAAGGAGAACAAAGAGAGATTGGGAAAAACCAAATTTAGAGACATGAGCTTAACTTTTTTTTTAACTTAAAAATATACCCACAGATCTAATCATCTCACCAAAATTTCATTTGAATGAGCACACACATGGGTGTATACACTACACCATATAGTAAATCCACGGCCATCAAATTGATTCCAACTTAGAGAAACAGCACCAGGCAGAGTAGAACTGTTGTACAGGGTTCCCAAGGCTGCAGATCTTTAGGAAAACAGTCCTCTACACCTTTCGACACCTTGTGGGTTTGAACTACCAACGTCTCAGCTAGCAGCCAAGCATTTAATTACTGTGTGTCATCATCAAATTGCCTAAAGGCAATGAATGATAAAGTACAATAATAAACACAACCAGAGGGGTAAAATGGCATGATATACAAAGAAACAATGATGAAAATAATACCAACACGAATGGAAAACAATATAAAAGAATGTCATTTTAGAGGGTGGGAACAATAAAACCAACACAAATTCAATTGACCTAGAATTTGAGCTCACAGTGACCCAGTAGGGCAGGACAGAACTGCCCTATGGGATTTCCAAGGCTGTAATCTTGATGGAACCACACTGCCATGTCTGTTTTCTGCAGAGCTGCTGTAGCATTCCAAACACCAACTAAGAGGTGAAACAGAAGCACTGAACATGTTATTGGACTAATTAACTTGGGTGTGCCCTTAAAACTATGACCTTGAACTTCCAACCCAAGGAACCAAATTCTATGAGGTGTTTGTTCATAAATAAGCGACTTTGAGAGCTGGCTAAACCCATGAAACTATTGCCCTGGATTAATCTTTAAACCTTAAGCAAAACACACCCCTCTGAAGTTTGCTCAAAACCAAACCAAATAGGTTATCTTAACTAGTGAAAATGTGTGCTTTGAGCCTATGTTCAAAGAATGATCTCTCTGGGATCAAATGAAGAACAGTGACTCAGAAGATTAGATAGGAAATTTGGGAGGTGATTGAGTTTATGATAAAAGGGGAGGAACTGTTTGAAAAAGGAAGATAAATAGTTGCACAACTCAAAGAATGTAATTGCACTGATAGATACAAAAAGTGTTGAATTTGTGTAAGTCTGCTGTGTAGATTTGCAAAAACAACAAAAACTCAGATGAGTTATTAAAAAGAAGTTGTAAGCAGGGCTTATCATCTAAAGTGACTTGCTAAATAGATTAAAGAAAGGAATATTGTAATTTCCTGTTCAAAATTCTTGAATTATTTCAAGGTTACAAGTAGGTTTCCTGATGTGGCCAGTTAGAGGAAGGTGTTATGACCTTTAGAGAAATATCAAGGATACAGATTACGTATGGGCTACTAACTACAAGGTCAGAAACTCGATCCCAACAGCAGTTTCAGGGGAAATGGATGAGACTTTCTGAAACCAAGATTTATAGCCTTGGAATTCAACTCTGTCCTGTAAGACTGGCCTCATGGCAGTGAGTTATTTTGGGAAATACTTTGTGGTAGTACAGAGTTTCAGAGGACTCAGTGAGAGCACTTTCACCGGGGCTTAGCAGGTGAAAGATGCGCTTGCTGTTTTATGGGGATAGAAACTGGAAGGGAGAGATGGATTACTGAACAGGTAGTAACTGCTACTATATAAGGAACATACCTTTCCTTAGATCAGTCGAGAGACAGGTCAAACTGAGCTGACTCTATAGCTCTGCCAACTTTACCTTTCCCTGACTTTGCAAGATTTGCTTTCCTTGGAGTGTTGTTGTTACACACACACACACACACACATAATAAGGACTTCTTTGTCCATTTGGTTGCCTGTGTGTTGCCGAGATGATGAAGTTTATATTATCTGTATTTCAAATACCAGCAGGATCACCCAAGATGAACAGGTTTCACTGAAATTTCCAGACTAAGAGGAGATTATGAAGCTGTCAACCTCTGAGGGATTAGCCACTGAAACCGGTATAAATAGCAACAGAACATTGTCGAAGATAATACCAGAAGACGAGCCCCTCAGAAGCACTCAGAATATGACTGAGTAAAGTTAATCATAATGATTTGGATGGAATAGGCTTTCTGGACCTTCATTTGGGGATGGGACATGACTCAAAATGAGAACAAACAGTTGCAAACATCTATTAATAATTGGAAAATGAAATGTACAAAGTATGACTCTAGAAAAATAAAAAGTCATTAAAATTAAGCAGAATGCATAAAGGTCGATATCCCAAGCACTGGTGCACTGGAATGGACCAGAATTTGTCACTTTGTATCCAACAATCACATTGTTCATTATGCCAGGAATGGCAAATTCTAGAAGAAAGTTATTGGCATTTCTTATTAAAAAGCTCATTTTAACATCTATCTTCAAGGACAGTGCTGTCTGTGATAGGTTAATATCTATGCACATACAAGAAAATCCAGTTAATATCACTGTTGTTCAAATTTATGTACCATTCACTAAAGCTAATGATGATGAAATTTAAGAATTCTACCAACTTCTTGAATCTGAAATCAATCCAACATATCCTCAAGATGCATTGGTAATTATTGGCAATTGAAATGGGAAAAGTGGAACCAGACAATAAGAACAGTAAATCATTGGACAATATGACCTTGCCCCAATAGAAAGGAATCTGGAAATTTTATGAAAGAATTTCACAAGACTAATCATTTCTTCATTGCAAATACCTTGTTCAACAGCATATATGACAACTATACTTGTGGACTTAACCAGCTCATGAAAGAGACTCATTATCCAAAGCCAGACCAGGAGCTAACTGTGGAATAGTCCATTAATTGCTTGTGTGTTAAATTTAAGTTGAATTTGAACAAATTAAAACTAATTTGAGAAAGCCAGATGGGACTTGGATTAAATCCCACCTGAATTTGGAATATCTCATGTGGAAATCTCAACTAAAGATTTGACTCCTTAAATACTAATGACAGGAAACCTGACAAGTGTGAGATGACTTCAAGGACATCATACGTGAAGAAAACAAATGAAAATATGAAAGTGGATGTCAAAAGAGATTATATAATTTGATAAAGCAAATGGAAGAAATGATTTAAAAAGTTAAATAGAAAATTTCAAAATGGAGCTCAAGAAGATAAAGTATTAAAATGAAATGTGCAAAGACTTGGAGTTAGGAAAACAAAATGGAATAACAGGCTCAGCATAACTCAAGCTTAAATTACTGAAGCCTGGAATTGCAATATTCAAAAATTCTGTCATCAAAATATTGAATGATGCAGGAAACATCAAAAGAAGATGGAAGGAATACATAGAGTCACTGTACTAAAAAGAACTGGTCCATATGCAACCATTTCAAGAGATAGCACATGATTGAGAACCAATGTTACTGAAGAAAAAGTCCAAACTGTTGTGAAGTCATTTGCTCAAGCAAGGCACCAGGATTTTAAGGAATGTCAACTGAATTGTTTGAACCAGCTGATCAAGCACTGAAAATTCTCACTCATCTATGCCAACAAATTGAAAGAGAGATTGTTGTCTGGATCCATAGTGATCCATAGTTGTACCCATTTCAAAAAAACAGGACCCAACAGAATGCAGAAATTATAAAACAATATCATTAATATCCATGCAAGTAAAGTTTTGCTGAAGATCATTCAACAATGGTTGCAGCAGTACATTGGTAGGGAGCTATCAGGAATTCAAACCTGATCAGAGAATACGGAACAAGAGATATCATTGCTGATGTCAGATGGATCTTGACAGTATATAATACCAGAAAGATGTTTGCTTTTATTTTATTGATTATGCCAAGGCATTTGACTATGTGGATCATAATAAACTATGGGTGACATTGAGAAGCATGAGAATCCCAGAACACATCGTTGTACAAAGGTAGAACTTATACATAGACCTGATACATGGCTGTGGTTCAAGAAGAACACGGGAGCACTGCAGGGTTTAAAGTCAGAAAAGACGTCTATGCTTGTTGTGTCTTTTCCACATACTATTCAGTCAACATGATGGACAAGTAATTCAAGAGGCTGAACTCTATGAAAAAGACTATGACATCAGGACTAAGGAAGGCTTATTAACAACCTGAGCTAGGCAGATGACATAACCTTGCTTGCTGAGAAGGATGTGAGGAACTTACTGAAGATCCAGGATTGCAGCCTTCACTATGGATTGCAACTCAGTGTATAGAAGATGATAATTACAACTGGACCAATAGGGAGCATCATGATAAAAGGAGAAAAGATTGAAGTTGTCAAGAATTTCTTCTTACAAATGGCTTAAGTAGAAAGCAAATGTTTTGAGAATAATGTGGGAAACAAATGTACAAATGTGCTTGACATATAATGGATGAATGGATGGGTTGTGATAAGAAGTGTATAAGCCCCCTATAAAATGATTTTTTTAAAAAAAAGAATTTCTTCTTGATTGGATTCACAATTGTGTTAGGCTCGTTTGACTAGAGAAACAAACCCAGGGACACTCATATATGACTAGGAAAGAGTTTTCTATCAAGAATCTTTATATATCAGGAAAACATCCCAGCCCAGTCCATATGTAGTCCATAAGTCTGATACGAGTTCATACGTCCCACTCTAGTCTCATGTCGCCACATACAGTGATACAAAATGCTGGAAGATCACATCCTGGTGGGTGCAAGGTCGCATGAATCTCATGGCACAGTTCATCACAGGGCTCTGGCAGATCTCACAGTGGCTTGCCAACAAGAAGGTAAAGGGAGAGAGAGAGGACCCAGCCTCTAAATCCATTGCACCTTCACAGAAGGTCATCAATCTGCAACCTGATTGACAGCCTCAATGCTACCTGCATCTTCCTACAGTTGCCATGTTGGCACAGACACCAACTATCACAACAGGCAGTGTACGTGAAAGCAGCAATTGAGATCAAAAAGCTTATTAGTTTGAATAAACCTGCACAGACCTCTTTAAAGTATTGAAGTGCAAGGATGCTACATTGAGGACTACGGTGTGTCTGGTGTGGCTATGGTGTTTTCAATTGCCTCCAATGTGTAAGAAAGTTAGATATTGTTTAAGGAAGACTAAAGAAAAACCAATGCATTTAAACTGTGGTGAAGCAAAGACTTATTGGAAGTACCATAGACTGCCATATATCTTGGAAGAATTGTAGTCAGAAGTTTCCTTAGAAGCAAGGATAATGAGAATTCGTCTCACATACTTTGGACATGGTATCAAGAGAGATCAATCTCTGGAGAAAGGTATCATCCTTGATAAAGTGGAGGGGCAGAGAAAAAATGAAGACCCTCATCAAGATGAAGTGACATTGTTGCTGCAACAATGGGTTCAAGCATAGGAACAATTGTGAGGATGACACAGTTTCATTCTACATAGAGTCACTGTGTGCAACAGCAATTACCCAGTGAACTAGCTCATCACCACCACCCCATCACCTTTCCCCTGTCACCAAGAGTCATCCCTCATTCACCCACCAGTCAGCGTTGGGGGTGAGGCCACAGGCTGCAGTGCCCACTGTTGGGAAGAGAGAGGTGTCTACCTTGGCTAGTAAGAGGGAGAAAGAGTTGGAGGGGGGGGGGGCAGGCGCATCCAGGAAGGACCACAGTTTACTAGGCTCTGTGCAGAAAAGGGGACATGGCCTGGGTGAGATGGTGATCCACTGTCCAGCAGGGAGGTGACAGCTGGAGTTACCACAATGGTGACACCAACTCATACTGATGCCACTGTCTAGCCACCCCTACTTCATTTACCTCCCCATCTAGTCAAGCCAAGTGCATTATTAGACCCCACTCAAGTCTCCCTCCTACTTTTGCTTTGTTCAAACTCTTTCCCTCTCCAAAGACCAAAGTATACTTGTGTGTTGGAGATGTAATGTTACTCCTGAGGCATCTACAAAGAAAATAATCTTTCTGTATCTATCAATACTTTATTGTCATGTCGTTTCCTTTACGACCATAGAAACCTTAGGTTCTCTTATATATTAAAAGGAACAGTTCTAAATAGAAAATGTTTGCCTTAAAAAAAACTATAATGTTCTTTATCAAGTGAAAATAGCTTTAAATTTTGCTAGATTTATAAAGTGATCCTTATAGAAACTGTTTCTAAACAAACTATTGAAGAGCTTGATATTTTAAAAGAATCCCAGACCACTTCAAGTACAAGTTTTCATTTCAAAAATAATTTTCCTACTTTGGTCCTCCAGTCTTACGCATATCTTAATTTTTTTACTAAATAATTATTTTCTCCTTTTCTTTAATTCAGTCAGGCCATTTAAAGAACTCATTTGATGAAGTATTGAGGAACTTAATTGTTTAATGGGCAGAAATTAGCCCCAACAAGTATACTTTTAAAACTGGCAAATGCCAGACATTATTACAAATTCTTTAGAAGAATCTATTTCTGTACAATAGGATAATTGGTTATAAGTAGACAGGACTGGCCACAATTTAAATCCAGCTTTTAATTTCATCCACTCTTCCCCCCCTTATATTTAACAAATATAAGTGGCTAATTGTGATTAAATTAGTCCCCTTGATGGAACGATTGGCTTCTTATCCCTGATTTTCAAGATTTAAGTGGTCTAACGCACCTGCAATCAGCCTCCTGCTAGCACACTGCCTGCAGACTATCATCACCAGTTGTGCTGCATGATGGAGATGCCATGGTGAGATGACCCATGTGTAGTTCACGTTATGATGAATTATAAGTGGTTTCTAAGGAACTTTAAAGCCAAAACCAAGAAAGATTTACATAAACAAGAAAATGAGGTTTGGACTGTTTGATCCAGATGATAGTCTCAACTCTGAACTTTCTATATATGAAGGGGTACTCCCCCAAAGCCATAATTTTATTCTCCAAAGCAATGTATTTAATTTTTATTTATAAAGCAACCTTGTGATCTTCAAAGTACTCTCCATTATACTTAATACACTAGTCAAATCTGTAATTCCACTCTTGGAAACATTTTTCACACTCATCTGTTTGAGATGAAGGGAGGGCTGACAGCACCTCCTTCATTGTGTCTTTACCTCCTTCAACCTCACCAAGTTTCTGTCCTTACATATCCCTCTGCATTTGAGGTTACCAAAAGATGTCACATGGGGTGAGGTCAGGTGAATAAGGTGCGTAGGGCAAGGGGCATCCTGGGTTTTGCCAAAAATTAACACACTGAGATGGCTGCTTGAGCAGGTGCATTGTTGTGATGGTGAAACCAGTCCCCAGGCTGTCACAAATCAGGCCTTTTATGTTGCAAACTAGCTTGCTTAACAGTCTGACCCTATGGCCCAAACTCCAAAGGCACTGTCCCCCTAAGGTCAAAATAAATAAATGGGTATCATCTTGATCTTTGATTTCACTTGATGAGGGTTTGGGGGGCTAGTTGGTGATGATGTCTTCCACTGGCCTTATTGATGTTCACTTTGGGGGTTGTAAGAATAGCACCACTTCTGGTCACCAGTAGTGACCTTGGAATAAAAGTCAGGGTCACGTCAGAGTTGTTCTTTCAAAGCCTGGCATGTTTCCACCCGGAACTCTTTTAGCTGTCAATCAGAACCAGAGGCACAGATTTCACATCTACCCTTCTCATTCCCAAATATTCTCTTCAAATTCACTGACCTGAGCTGTAAGATAGTCCAAATAACTTCTCCTTCTCTTCAATGGTCAGTTCCTGGTCTTCAAGCACATTTGCACGAATTTTGTTGACATTGTCATCCATTTGGAAAGTTCATGGATGTCCTGAATGAAGTTTTACATCAATCAACATTTCACCATTTTTAAAATGCGAACAACAATCATATACTTGAGTTTTTCTCATTATACTACCCTTGTAAGTTGTGTTCAACATCGCAAGTTTCTCCAGCACTTTTCCAAAGTAGGAAACAAAATGTCACAGCCACACACTGTTCTCTTAAATCAGCCACCACCAAAAAAAAAAAAACTAGGTTTGAGTGAAATTGCTTCCACGAAAAAGTTGACTGTGACCTGAAAGAACCTTCCCAGGTAATGCATACTAGGATAGCTCTGCCCAGCAGGGCTTTTTTTTTTTTTTGAGTTTTTTGTGGGGGTGCCCTCTGGTACAAATAACTTGTTCATGTATGAGATTGTAGAAGGTAACTACTCTTTTTTGCTACTCTCTATTTCAGTGGTGCAATCTATGCATTGACATGGTAGCATTCACCAGTGAAATATTCAAGGGAGCAGTTTTCCAGTCATTGGATGGGATTATTGTCTCAGCTAACTGTAAGCTACGAAAGATCTTCACTTTAAAATCAAAGCCTCAAGACACTGCTGATAAAGATGGTATGTTCACGTTGCTGTCAAGATGTTCAAAGTGTCTAATGTGCCTTTAAAATTAGCCATGCCTTTGGATAGTATAAGTGCCTGGGTATAAGCAGTTTGATTTCGTGTTTACTGAGTTAAATTTGTCTATAATCATGCTAATTTTCCCCCATGGGTCATATGTTTATTTTTACTTATGCTGAATGTCACAAAAATGTCTTAAGGTTTTCTTTTTGCAGATGTGTTTTTTTTTATTTTTATTTATTTATTTTTAATGAAAGTGCCTGCTATCTGAACTTCTCAGGATTCCTAGTTGCAAATGACAGAATTCTCTCTAGGTCCTTAGAAAAACGCGCTGTATTTAAGGAATTGAGCCAGGTCATAGAATGTCAAGGTGACCCAGAGAACCAGATGTCGTAGATTGCAGCCCAGGACAGTTATAGCCTCACTACAGAACCACTCCAGGGAAGACACTCCCTCCCATCCACCCCCCCAGTAGCTATGGCTACTGGACAGAGACTCTAGAAATCACACCGTAGTGCTGGGTTCAAGGTTGTAGCATTTCTATTGCTCTGGCTCCTGAAAGCAGGATGTCTTTCCTGCCACCCTCACCTCAATTCAGGCCTTCTTCGTGTTTCCCTCTCCTGAGCAAAGTCTGGCATGGCAGTGTCTGGTTCATGGAGCCCAGGTGACATGATACAGGGGAGAATGGATAAGCACTTGGCTGAATCCTGAGGACAGAGGCAGGACTCTGGACTATCCTTTCACTTTGTGTATATTTCATAAAGTCCCTTTGAAGACATCATTTCACTTTTCTCATAGTCTTGTTAAAATAGAGGGGGGAATTCAATTATGCCTCCTTTTTTCTCGAGAGACTGCAAAGAGGTCAGTCATCCTATAATTAACAAATATACTCTGCAGACAACTCAGCTATCAGGAATCCAAAAAGCATCAAAAACTCTCCTGTTGATGACAGTTGAAACAACTGACAGTGGAAAGAATCCTAATGCTTATCTTTGGTTTCTGCCTTGGATTGTTTTTAACCAAATGGATTTTTAGAAGCCTAGAAAGCAGACCCACACATAGGATGACGAAGGTGGCTTCTCAGAAGTTGGGGCTAGACGATGGGTCCCCAAACTGATCCAGCGTTCTCACTCAGTGTACCCTGGCCATGAAAACCTTCCGTACTCTAGTCTAGTCGGCAGTCCAGGATAAGGTGTAGGTGTCTGCCCTTGCAGCCTCCCCACAATCCGATGACTCCACCACCGTCCTGCGGATGGTGGTGCCCACTTTGAGAAACACTGATTCTGAACTGCAGACCTATGCTCCCTCTGGATTAGTGTTAGAAAAATCATCGCGTGACTCACCATGGAACAGAACACTGTAGGTTTCATGTGATAATAAAGCATGATAGTGCATTTTTAGCTTACCAAAGGGATCATGAGCCAGGTGGCTCTTCATCTTTTGTACCACGTAAAGGCTCTACAAGAAAGTAAAATACTTCATCAAAAAGTAACAATAGCCCCCAACTAATAAGAAACTTCAAAACTCCTAAAAATATATGTACGTTCTATATCACAATGCTGGAGATGAATCGTAACCTAGTTAATATTTTTAAAATAAATGTAAGGAAATGTGGGGAATAAACATGGCAGATAAAATACATCTTTTTACCTCTTCTCCCTTCACAAGCCTCACTCAAATGATAATGTAAGGAAAAAAAAGAACATAAACTCATCAGGATAAAGAGTATGGGAGAGAGATGCAAACAGATAGATGCTCATGTATTTCTGTAGGGCTGGAGAGTGACAATTGGCTTAAAAGAACAGAGAAAGCTCAAAGTTTGTGCTTGTCAAATGAGATTGACAGTAAAACCCCACTGAGCCCCAAGAATTGGTAGGCCTAGGCTCTACCTGAATGTAAGGGAAAAGGGGCAAGACTCGCCGGATGGAAATTCTGTTCAGGCTGCTGTAGAGCAGCATGTCCTCCTCTCCAGTCCCACCTAAGTAGGTGGCAGGTTGTTTTGATTCCTGGAGAAGCAAGCCAGAGAGCTTCTGAAACCAGGCCCATTGGGTATATGCTGGACACCAAATCAAAAAAAAGAAGGCACCCAGGGGAGGCCTACAGTAGGGAATTCAAGGGGCCTTTGAAAAGTTCAGGAAGAATGGCATTTAAGGATAATGGAGTTTTCCCATGAACTTTTTGAAGCACCCTCATATGTCATTTATTTCAGAGTTGAGGAAAGATTATCTGTAACATGTGAAGAGGAAAGGTCACTTGTTCTTGAATTCAATAAACACTTTATTGAAATATGCTCTATTTATATAAATGTTACTATATTATGAAATTTTATGACATAGAAAATTCACAAATAATTAAGTGTACAAACTGAGGAATTACCATAAAATGAACACACTCTGGTGACAAAACATTTCAAACATTACGGGCCTCCAAGAAGCCCCCCACACATCAGCTCCCTCCCTCTTCTCCCGTGATGTAGCCTCTCTCCTGATTTTTAACACCGTCTGTTATTGAATTGTTGTAGCAGTGGAATCATATTGTCCATAGTTTCCCATGTGTGCATTCTTTCACAACAGTCTTGTTTGTAAGATTCATCTCTGGGGTTGTCCATAGCTATCATGTGCTTCTTTTCACTGTGATACAGTGGGTCATTGTATAACCGTATTTACCCCAGTATATCCATTGGAGGCTGCTATGTGTCTTGGAATCTATATGGACATTTCTTTGAGCATTTATCTAGATGACTGAATCTATACTTTAGTGTTCACTTCATTCTTCTTTGGCCGTTGTCATTGATTTTTGTGATCATTGTTGAGAGTGTGCACAGTAGCACACGAACCGACTCAACAAGGTGTGTAGCCACAACCCAGCGTGTGTGTTGGCACTCTCCCATCAACCGCCATCCTTGCTGTCCTTTTCAACACGGTGCCTCCTCCATTCCCTGACCTTGTTGCAGCCTACATTTCCCATCTGATCTTTCTAGTTGCGATTGTCAAGTCCATCCCATAAAGCTAGTTCTTAAAAGGGAGTGATGATTACGGTAGACATTCTTTATGAGTTAAGCCAAGCTATTGTTAGGTTTTATGTAAACATCGGTTATTTGGGGCTTAAGGTGTAAAGATTATTTCCGAGAAATCGTTCCAGGGACTCATCCAGTTTCAGTGACTCCAGAAATTCTGTGTTCTATGAGAATTTGAAATTATGGTCTGCAATTTTCTTTTCTTTTCTTTTTTTAATTTTTTTTAAATTTTATTGGAGGCTCTTACAACTACTACAACACTCAGTACATCATTTGTATCAAGCACATTTGCACACATATTTCCACATACATTTCCCAATATTTTCCACTTGAACCCTTGCTACAAGCTCCTTAAAAAAAAAAACTCCCTTTTCCCCTCATCCCCTTTTTTTTTTAAATTAATCATTTTATTGGGGGGCCCCTACAACTCCCATCACAATCCCTAACAACATCAGTTGTATTCAGGCCACTTTTACACACCCATTGCCATCATCACTCTCAAAACATTCTCCCTCCCTCCAGGCCCCCATTATCAGCTCCCTATATTACCCTTCCTCCCCACCTTCCCTTGAACCCTTAGTAATTTACAAATTATTTTTTCATCCTGTACACTGTACAATGTGTCCCAACACTCACTTCCCTATTGTCCATTCCCCAGAGAGGAGGCTATGTGTAGATCCCTGAAGTTGGCTCTCCTTCTCCATTCCTCCATCCCTCCACCCTCCTGCTATTACCACTCCCATCACTAGTCTTGATGGATCATCTATCCTAAGTTTCCCATGTTTCCAAATTCACTGTACATTTCCTGGTCTATCTGGATTTATGTGGTAGAATTGGGGTCATGATAGTGGATGGGAGGCAGCATGGGAACTAGAGGAAGGTTGCATATATCATAGCTCCTTCCCTGTATCTTAACTGACTCATCTCCTCCTTGTAACTCCTCTGCAAAAGGATGTCACCTCACCTATTGATGGGCTTTGGGTCCCCAATCTGTATTCCCCCTCATTAATAATAATATAATTTTAGCTCATTGATACCTGACACCAGATCCCTTCACCACCTCATGATCACACAGGCTGGTGTGCTTCTTCCGTGTGGGCTTTATTGCTTCTGAGCTGAATGGCCGCTTGTTTACTCAAGCCTTTAAGTCCCCAGACGCTATATCTTTTGGTAGCCGGGCACCATCAGCTTTCTTCACCACATTTGCATATGCACACATTTGTCCTCAGGGATCATATCAGGAAA